>ONZH01018628.1:0-176036 GCA_900303285.1 Rhinella marina | reverse complement strand
CACCGCCCCCTCTGCATACAAATCACACTCTGCACCCGCCCCCTCTGCCATACAATATTACACCGCCCCCTCTGCATACAATTATACCACCGCCCCCCTCTATCCATTTACAATATCACACCGCCCCCTCTGCATACAATATCACATGCATACAATATCACACCGCCCCCTGCATACATACAATACAATACACGCCCCCTCTGCATACAATATACAACCACCCCCTCTGATTCCCCCCTCTGCATACAAATATCACACCGCCCCCCTCTGCATACAATATCACACCGCCCACCCCTCTGCATACAATATTACACCGCCCCCTCTGCATACAATATTACACCGCCCCCTCTGCATACAATATCACACCGCCCCCTCTGCATACAATATTACACCCCCTCTGCATACAATATTACACCGCCCCCTCTGCACACAATATCACACCGCCCCTCTGCACACAATATACTCTGCATACAATATTTACGCACCACTCTGCATACAATATTAACACCGCCCCTCTGCCACAATATTCTCCTGCACACACAATATTACACCGCCCCCCTCTTGCACACATATATTCACACCACCGCCCCTCTGCACACAATATACACCGCCCCCCTCTGCACACAATATTACAACCCCCCTACACCGCGTACACCCCCCCCCTCTGCATACAATATCACACCGCCCCCCTCTGCATACAATATTACACCGCCCCCCTCTGCACTGACAATATTACACCGCCTCCTCTGCATACAATATTACAACCGCCTCCTCTGCATACAATTATTACACCGCCCCCCTCTGCATTACAATATACTACACCGCCCCCTCTGCACACAATATTACACGCCCCCCTCTGCACCACCTTATTACACCGCCCCCTCTGCACACAATATTACACCGCCCACTCGCATACAATATCACACCGCCCCTCTGCATACAATATTACAACCCCTCGGCATACAATATCACACCGCCCCTCTGACCGCCCCCCTCTGCAGCACAATATCACACCGCCCCCTCTGCATACAATATTACACCGCCCCCCCCCTCTGCATACAATATTACACCGCCCCCCTCTCCATACAATATTACACCCCCCCTCTGCATACAATATCACACCGCCCCCCTCTGCACACAATATTACACCGCCCCCCTCTGCATACATATTACAACACACCGCCCCCCTCTGCATTACAAAATATTATCACACCGCCCCCTCTGCATACAATATTACACACCGCCCCCCTCTGCATACAATATCACACCGCCCCTCTGCATACAATATTCGCCCCCCTCTGCATACATATTACACCGCCCCCTCTGCACACAATATTACACCGCCCCCCTCTGACACACAATATTACACCGCCCCCCTCTGCACACAAATTTACACCGCCCTCCTCTGCACACAATATTACACCGCCCTCCTCTGCACACAATATTACACCGCCCCCTCTGCCACAATATTACACCTGCCCCCTCTGCACACAATATTACACCGCCCCCCTCTGCCACAAATATTACACCGCCCCCTCTGCACACAATATTACACCGGCCCCTCTGCACACAATATCACACCGCCCCCTCTGCACACAATATCACACCGCCCCCTCTGCCACACAATATCACACCGCCCCCTCTGCATACAATATCACACCGCCCCCCTCTGCATACAATATTACACCGCCCCCCTCTGCAACACATTGCATCACAATATTACACCGCCCCTCTGCACACAATATTACAACACCCCCCCTCTGCACACAATATTACACCGCCCCCCTCTGCATACAATATACACACCGCCCCCTCGCATACAATATTACACCGCCCCCCTCTGCATACAATATTACACCGCCCCCCCTCTGCGTACAATATACACCGCCCCCCCTTACAAACCGCCCCCCTCTGCATACAATATCACACCGCCCCCCTCTGCATACAATATTACACCGCCCCCTCTGCACACAATATTACACCGCCCCTCTGCAATACAATATCACACCGCCCCTCTGCATACAATATTACACGCCTCCTCTGCATACAATATTACACCGCCCTCCTCTGCATACAATATTACATGCATCATTACACCGCCCCCTCTGCACACAATATTACACCGCCCCCTGCACACAATATTACGCCCCCCATGTGCACATACAATATTACACCGCCCCCCTCTGCACACAATATTACACACATACCCGCCCCTCTCTGCACACAATATTACACCGCCCCCTCTGCACACAATATTACACCGCCCCCATGTGCACACAATATTACACCGCCCCCTCTGCACACAATATCACACCCCCCTCTGCATACAATATTACACCCACCCCCCTCTGCATACAATATCACACCGCCCCCCTCTGCATACAATATCACATCCGCCCCCCTCTGCATACAATATTACACCGCCCCCTCAGCATACAATATCACACCGCCCCCTCTGCATTACAATATTACACCGCTCTGCATAATATTACACCGCCCCCTCTGCATACAATATTACACCGCCCCCCTCTGCATACAATATTACACCGCCCCCCCTCTGCATACAATATTACACCGCCCCCTCTGCATACAATATTACACCGCCCCCCTCTGCATACAATATTACACCGCCCCCCTCTGCATACAATATCACACCGCCCCCTCTGCATACAATATCACACCGCCCCTCTGCAATACAATATCACACACCCCCCTCTGCATACAATATCACACCGCCCCTCTGCATACAATATCACACCGCCCCCTCTGCATACATATACACCCCCCCTCTGCACAATATTACACCCCCCTCTGCACACAATATTACACCCCCCCTCTGCACACAATATTACACCGCCCCCCTCTGCATACAATATTACACCGCCCCCTCTGCATACAATATCACACCGCCCTCTGCATACAATATCACACCGCCCCCTCTGCATACAATATCACACCGCCCCCTCTGCAACAATACAATATCACACCGCCCCCCCTCTGCATACAATATCACACCGCCCCCCCTCTGCATACAATATCACACCGCCCCCCTCTGCACACAATATTACACCGCCCCCTCTGCATACAATATTACACCGCTCCTCTGCATACAATATCACCGCCCCCTCTGCATACAATATTACACCGCCTCCTCTGCATACATATTACACCGCCCCCCTCTGCATACAATATTACACCGCCCCCTCTGCACACAATATTACACCACCTCCTCTGCACACAATATTACACCACCCCCCTCTGCACAATATTACCACCCCCCTCTGCAACACACCGCCCCCTCTGCACACTCTATACACCGCCCCCCTCTGCACACAATATTACACCGCCCCTCTGCATACAATATTTACCACCCCCTCTGCATACAATATTACACCGCCCCCCTCTGCACACAATATTACACCGCCCCCCTCTGCACACAATATTACCACCGCCCCCCTCTGTGCACACAATATTACACGCCCCCCCTCTGCACACAATATTACACCGCCCCCTCTGCACACAATATTACACCGCCCCTCTGCATACAATATCACACCGCCCCCTCTGCATACAATATCACACCGCCCCCCTCTGCACACAATATCACACCGCCCCCTCTGCATACAATATACATCGCCCCTTCTGCACACAATATTACACCGCCCCCCTCTGCATACAATATCATACCGCCCCCTCTGCATACAATATTACACCGCCCCTCTGCATACAATATTACACCGCCCCCCCTCTGCATACAATATCACACCGCCCCCCTCTGCATACAATTACACCGCCCCCTCTGCACACAATATTACACCGCCCCCCTCTGCATACAATATCACACCGCCCCCCTCTGCATTACAATATCACACCGCCCCCCTCTGCACACAATATCACACCGCCCCCTCTGCATACAATTATTACATCGCCCCTTCTGCACACAATATTACACCGCCCCGCCCTCTGCATACATATCATACCGCCCCCTCTGCATACAATATTACAATATCATACCGCCCCCTCTGCATACAATATTACACCGCCCCCTCTGCATACAATATTACAAAACCGCCCCCCTCTGCATACAATATCATACCGCCCCCTCTGCATACAATATTACACCGCCCCCTCTGCATACAATATTACACCGCCCCCCTCTGCATACAATATCACACCGCCCCCTCTGCATACAATATTACACCGCCCCCTCTGCACACAATTTACACCGCCCACTCTGCATACAATATCACACCGCCCCTCTGCATACAAAATTACACCGCTCCCCCCTCTGCACACAATATCACACACCGCCCCTCTGCACACTATCACCACCGCCCCCCTCTGCACACAATATCACACCGCCCCCTCTGCACACATATTACACCGCCCCCCTCTGCACACAATATTACACCGCCCCCTCTGCACACAATATTACACCGCCCCCCTCTGCATACAATATCATACCGCCCCCTCTGCATACAATATTACACCGCCCCCTCTGCATACAATATTACACCGCCCCCCTCTGCATACAATATCATACCGCCCCCCTCTGCATACAATATTACACCGCCCCCCTCTGCACACAATATTACACCGCCCACTCTGCATACAATATCACACCGCCCCCCTCTGCACACAATATTACACCGCCCTCCTCTGCACACAATATTACACCGCCCCCCTCTGCATACAATATTACACCGCCCCCCTCTGCACACAATATTACAACCGCCCCCTCTGCACACAATATTACACCGCCCCTCTGCACACAATATTACACCGCCCCCCTCTGCATACAATATTACACTGCCCCCCTCTGCATACAATATTACACCGCCCCCCTCTGCATACAATATTACACTGCCCCCTCTGCATACAATATTACACCGCCCCCCCTCTGCCATACAATATTACACCGCCCCCCCTCTGCATACAATATTACACCGCCCCCCTCTGCATACAATATTACACCGCCCCCCTCTGCATACAATATTACACCGCCCCCCCTCTGCATTACAATATTACACCGCCCCCTCTGCATACAATATTACACCGCCCCTCTGCACACAATATTACACCGCCCCCTCTGCACACAATATTACACCGCCCCTCTGCACACAATATTACACCGCCCCCTCTGCATACAATATTACACCGCCCCCTCTGCACACAATATCACACCGCCCCCTCTGCATACAATATCACACCGCCCCCTCTGCATACAATATTACACCGCCCCTCTGCATACAATATCACACCGCCCCCTCTGCACACAATATTACACCGCCCCCTCTGCACACAATATTACACCGCCCCCTCTGCATACAATATTACACCGCCCCCTCTGCACACAATATCACACGCCCCCCCTCTGCATACAATATCACACCGCCCCCCCTCTGCATACAATATCACACCGCCCCCTCTGCATACAATATTACACCGCCCCCTCTGCATACAATATACACCGCCCCCTCTGCACACAATATCACACCGCCCCCTCTGCATACAATATCACACCGCCCCCTCTGCATACAATATTACACCGCCCCCTCTGCATACAATATTACAGGACCCCCCCACCCACACGAGGCTGAAGTTGGTTTCTTATTCACATCATTTGTATTTTTTATTTATTTTTTGTTTTTATTTAAGGATTTCGAGGACATCTCATCAACAGCACAATAAAAAGTTGCAGTGAGCGGCGCTTAATGTACATCAGCGGAAAGCAGCGTGAGAATACAAGTGATGGGCACAAAATGGGCATCAAGAAAGTGTGATTTAAGGATTTAAATGAATTCAGGCCAGAGATCTCGCACTGAGAACATACACAGGGTGACGCCCCGCATCAGGTACTGTGGAGTTCAGCCTGGCCCGAACAGGTTCTGGGCATGAAACCTGGCATCAAAGTGGGCAGACAGGCTTATTTTCACTGATTTGAATAAGTAATTGATGTTTTTAAGCGGTTAAATGAATTCGGGCCAGAGATCTCACACTGCCAACATACAGAGGGCGATGCCTTGCATAAAAAAACTGAGGAGTTCAGCCTGGCCCGAACTTGTTCTGGGCATGAAAACTGGCATCAAAGTGGGCAGACAGTACCTGATGCCGGGCATCACCCTCTGTATGTTGGCAGTGCGAGATCTCTGGCCCAAATTCATTTAAATCCTTAAAGGGGTTATTCCCATCTTAGACAATGGGGGCATATCGCTAGGACACCGCTGGGACCCGCACCTATATTGAGAACGAAGCGAGGGAGCTCTGAGCCTGGAGGACCCCGGGTTCCCACCACCGCCAGGCACTGCCCCCCCCGCTGCACTAATAGAAACGAATGTGAGCACGCCCGCGCGCTCACATTTGTTTCTATTAGCGCAGCGGGGGGGGGGGGGGGCAGCGCCTGGCGGTGGTCGGAACCCGGGGTCCTCCAGGCTCAGAGCTCCCTCGCTTCGTTCTCAATATAGGTGCGGGTCCCACTCCTAGCGATATGTCCCCATTGTCTAAGATGGGAATACCCCTTTAAATCACACTTCGTGCCCACTTTGATGCCCATTTTGTGCCCATCACTTGTATTCTCACGCTGCTTTCCGCTGATGTACATTAAGCGCCGCTCACTGCAACTTTTTATTGTACTGTTGATAAGGTGTCCTCGAAATCCTTAAATAAAAACAAAAAATACAAATGATGTGAATAAGAAACTGAGGAATAAGAAACCAACTTCAGCTTTGTCCTCTGCACACAATATTACAGCCCCCACTGCACACAATATTACAGGACCCCCAGAGAGACTCAGTGACGTTATAAGGTCTATTAGGTGTATGGAGTTTAGCCTAAATCGATTCAGAGTCACGTGACCTAGTGACGTCAGAATGCCCGTTAGGTGTATGGAGTTTAGCCGCTACAATTGTCAGAAGAATGTGAGCGAGAGACAGAGCGCGATACGCTGCGGCCTGAGGTTGTATGGCGAGGAGGACAGGTGAGACCCGCACTGCCCCCCTCCCATATTCATTATAAGATTTCTTTATTGGGTTCATGATAAAAATATCAGTAAAATCCATAAAACCGCTTGTCTCCTTCTCCGAAAGTCTGGAAACGTAGTAATACCGCGTGTTTGAGGGTGACACCTCCGTGCTGCAGTGGGGCTTCAGCGTGGTCACCCACATGTACTTAGAGGGGTTCTCCCCGACCTCCATGCCTAGCTGTGGTAGAGAGAAAGATGGCGGCCAGGACCCCCAATGACTTCTCAATCTTACAGAATTCATTTTTAAAGGGGTCCTCCTGACAAGACCGGTATCCTGGGCAGAGGACCCCCCCCCCCCCCCCCTCTCTAATGGGGTCGTTTGAAAATGGAGGCTCTTATCTGGACAACCCCTTTAAGTAAGAGGCTGAGGCTGTGGGGTGACCACTTAAAGCCCCTTAAAAGCAGTAGTAGATGCTACTTAAAGGGGAATCCTACGTTTTCCCTTCCTCTCAATTGCGCAATACCCTTTATGGCAGGGTTTTCCCACCCTGACAGCCTGCATGCTGGGAGTTGTAGTCTCCCGACTACGCAGGGAGAACGTAACAGGTTCCACCGTCAGTAACACCTGCCTCGGGCGAGATAATCCTCCACCTTCCAGGAACTCGGGACGCCGTGAATTGTAATCTTCTGAGTCATGACTGGGAGTTGTCCCCGAGTCCATCCTGCTCAAGACGAGCGCTCGGATCATTACATCACCTTCTAATAGGCTGCGGATTTCTGTTTCAGATTTTCAAGACCTCTGCTTGCTGTCAGTGAATCGAGGCGTTTATGATTTGCATTACAGCAGCTTGAAAACCCAATTCGCACCGAATACTCCTCACAGCTGAGGGTTTGTTACTGTTGTAATCAGTCTAGACAAACCTGTGAGCTGAACCATACGGACTCCTGACTGGTAACAGTTCACCTGCGCTGATACAGTGTAACAAACTATCATCCTGGAGCCCAGACATATCTACGGGGTATATTCACAAGTTGGGAAGGTGTACTTGCCATCGGTAGAAAGGAGACAAGTGGGAGGTCACAGACCAAGACATACAGCAGCACAAAGTATTTCAGCAGGGGGTTGTGCTTATTACTGTATTGAGAATAGAGGCTTTCTATACTTAGAAAGCTAATATATATATATTTTGCTGGTTTCTTCACAGACACAATATATGATCATAAAGACACCCGTGATATGTATTGGCCTCGATATACGGGGGTTATAGCCTTTTATTATGGGAGAAAAAAAATAACTGAACAAAAATCTAGATGTCTCTCCTGGGATTTAAACCTGAGACATCTACATGCACGGGTGATCACTTACCTCCAGGCTACAGCCTTATCGTATTGCCAAGAATGGTTTTCTATACTTAGAAAGCTAATACATATTACGAGTGTCTTTATAATACATTGTGCCTTTGAATAAACCAGTAATATCTATTAGCTTTCTAAGCATAGAAAACCTCTATTCTCAACATGGTAAGGCTATAGTAAGTAGAGTATATGATATGTTCATGCTAGGACACAGCCCTGCCCCCAGCATGCTGATGTCTGGCCCTGTCAATCAAGAGGAGGGAGGAGTCTGCAGAGCACAGGGGGCGTTACAACAGCAGTGCTCTAAGGATTCAGCCCCGCCCCCTGGTCCTCCAACTTGCTCATTTGCGTATAATTACAAACGCTGATATCTCTGCAGCTGTTTATCATACAGACAAAAGATAGGTCTCATTTTAATCAGCATGATGAACCCTACCAGGCAGTATGTTAGTAGGTTTAATAGGGTTGATCATGCTGACAGAAGCTCTTTTAAAGGGGTTCTCTACCTTTTGATTACTGATGATCTATCCTGATGTCGGACCCCCACAGATCAGTATCTGATCGTTGGTGGTCCGACACCCTGGACCCACACTGATCAGCTGTTTGAGAAGCCAGCGGGGCTCACAGTAGCGCCGCCGCCTTCTCGCTGTTTCCCGCAGGCCAGTGACGTCACGACTATTATCACTGGCCGGGGCTGAGCCATGATGTGTGGAGGGGGATGGAGATAAGAGGGAAGCCACAGAAAAAGACATACAGTGGAGGGAGTTACAATCACAGCAGCACAGAGTATTTCAGGAGAGCATTATGTGTGTGTGAGGGGGGTGGATGCAGACCGGTGGTATGACACGTCCGGTGCAGAATAAGTTATCTATGCCATCAGAGCGGGGGCAGGGCCGATCCCCTAAATTGCACTAAGTGGTTAGTGACGTGGGGTAGGAAGCAGGGCTGTGGAGTCAGTGTCCATTTTGGTGGAGTCAGAGTCGGTATAAAATAGACCGGCTCTGACTCCTAAATATAGAATGAATTGGTCCGGTTAGTTCAGTGCAGTAAGTGCTGAATATATTTTCATAAGAATTTGTGAACATGGTGAAATGTCCTATAAATGTCTGTTCTGTTCCTGATCTAAGGATCTAGGCTTTCAGTGGAGATGACTGTGCTGCCCTTCATGTAGATGTTCAGAAGTGAAGCTCCTCCACTACAGATCAGAGGAAAAAGGCACTGGGAAGGAATGGCTGCACTCATCTCAGATCTACTAGAGAAAACGGGATTAAAGGGGTTTTCTCACTAATTACAAAGATTAGCTTTCATCATAAAGGGACAGTTAAAAGAAGACATTTTCTAAATACAGAGGTCGGTCATGAACTATAGACAGTTCAGCAGGTCTCTCACTGCACACAGGTTTCTATGGTAACCTGCAGACCAGAAAGACTGTTATCTGATTGGCTGAGAGCAGTGAAGAATGATGGGACTGAGCTCTGAGCGATTACCTGCAGTAAGCGAAAGGTCCAAGTGTTGTGAGGACTGAGAAGCTTTACCTGGAACTGTGTTAGAGATCAGAATCTCCTGCTAAGGCCTTGTTCACACATCAGTTTTTTGTTCAGTTATTTCCTTCAGTTAAAAAAGAGAAAAGAAAGTAGGCATGCACTCTATCAACTGGAATGTGTGGCGGACATAATATTTATTATCAACAAAGATAATATAATAAAATATACTGAAAGCACTGTGCCCTACCACAAATTATATATATACCGTATTTTTCGCCCTATAAGACGCATTCCACCCCCCCCCCCATTATGGAAGAGCTCATTAGCACCGGAGGACCAGGAAGTAGTGAAGACTCTGTACTCACCGCTTCCTGGTCCTCCGCTCGGCTGTCGGCTGTGCAGGGCTGCGCAGTGTCCGCGTCAGTGCACAGAACAGCAGGAGGAAGCAGAACGCGGGCGGTGAGGAGCAGGAGAGGTAAGTGTTTTTTTTATTTTATATGTTCTGCGGCTGGAGGCTGACATAGGAGGCACTGGGGGGCTGATAATGGGAGGCACTGGGGGGCTGATAATGGGAGGCACTGGGGGGCTGATAATGGGAGGCACTGGGGGGCTGATAATGGGAGGCACTGGGGGGTGAGATCTGATTGGAGGTTATTCACATTGGGGGTCTGATTGCTGGTCTGGCCTGAGGTGTAATGAAAAATATTTTTTCTTATTGTCCTCCTCTAAAACCTAGGTGCGTCTTATGGGCCGGTGCGGTGTTTTATATTTCCATCAGTTATTGGGAGCCAAAACCAGGTGCCAGTCAAAAACACAGAACAGGAGCAGATCTTTCCATTGCACCTTATCTCTGCACCTTATCTCTGTTTAGCCTCTATCAAAAAACTGACGTGTGAACAAGACCTAAGTTAATATATGCTAATAACTGCTGGAGACCCCCCCCCCCTGCAGCCTTAGGAGACATTGTGAGTGCAAACTGCCTGTCAGCCAGTGAATCAATGTGCTGAGAAAAGCCGTTTAGGACAAGTATTATTAAAAAGGAGTAGTAGGTGGAGCACTCTCTATTTGGTAGTTCATGTACTATTTTCAGGTATAGTTGTTTGGCTAATATAGGAATAGTTAGGACATGTAATATAATGTACAGCTGGCAATATAGTGCGCAGTAGGCTATGTCATGTGCCCAGTGTGATAGGTTATAATCTATTGTACATTCATATACCATAGAAATAAATTGTGAGAATCATATAGGTAATTATAAAATAAGCTATTTATTTTAGTTTAAAATATATATATATATTAATTAATATTAGAAAATAAAATGCCCCCCAAAAAAATAAAAATGAATTAGGAAAAATAAGGAAAAAAGAATAAAAGAAAAAAAGAAAAGATAATAAAAAATAAAAATATAAAAATAAAAATAAGAATAAAAATAGAGATTTTTAATCTCTATTTTTATTCTTATTTTTATTTTTATATTTTTATTTTTATTTTTTATTTTTTATTTTTTATTTTTTTCTTTTATTCTTTTTTCCTTATTTTTCCTAATTCATTTTTATTTTTTGGGGGGGCATTTTATTTTCTAATATTAATTAATATATATATATTTTAAACTAAAATAAATAGCTTATTTTATAATTACCTATATGATTCTCACAATTTATTTCTATGGTATATGAATGTACAATAGATTATAACCTATCACACTGGGCACATGACATAGCCTACTGCGCACTATATTGCCAGCTGTACATTATATTACATGTCCTAACTATTCCTATATTAGCCAAACAACTATACCTGAAAATAGTACATGAACTACCAAATAGAGAGTGCTCCACCTACTACTCCTTTTTAATAATATTTCACTGACGATTTTTTGGTTGAATCGGAGGTGAGAGCACCTCATATTCCTTTTCAACATTGGTGAGCCACTGAATTTATCTATAATCCGTTTAGGACAAGTACTTCTTAGTATATCTAAACTTTCAATAAACTGTGTATAAATCACTTGTCCAGTGCAGGTTCTCTCTGTTTGCTTCCTCTGAGCTCATGTTTGGAGAGGTTAGCTGCTCTCATGGCTTCTATATGCTATACATAGACTATAAGGGGGTAAACTGTTTTCTAACATCTTAAATTCAGAAATCCAGAAACACACAAGTCCTCTAGGTGTAGAAGCCGTTGCCGAGCCTCTGTTATCAGCACTGCTCGTAGTGTCGCTTTCTAGACTGTGAAGCAGTATGATGGAAAACACCTCGGGCCTTATGTATGAAAACTGTCCCATAGCAACCAATCAGAGCTCCCCTCTCACTTCATATAGTGCTCTGGAGAAATGAAAGGGGAGCTCTGATTGGTTGCTATGGGCAACAAAGAAAGTCCTAGACAGTTTTCATACATCAGGCCCTGTGCTCAGAGAAAAGCCTGATACTGGAAGTTCAGAGTAAAGATATCTAGTAAAACATATATTACATGACATATCTGTACTATTGATTTATGCAAAGTTTGTTAAAAGTTATCACTTAACCCCTTCCCGACCGGCGCCGTACATGTACGGCGCTCGGGCGGTGCGGGGACATGATGCCCGCTCGCGGGTGCGGCGGGCGTCATGGCCGGCAAGTCTCTGCTGTTTCTAACAGCAGAGACTTGCCGCTTCTTACCTCCGTCGGCGGCGTCTTCCGGGACCTTCTGATGCCGTGATCACACGTGATCACGGCATCAGGATGCTTCTGAACCCGGAAGCCTACGCTTCCGGGTGGTGTACAGACGCCCCGATTGGCCAATCGGGGTGTCTGTACACCATATGAAAACTGTAATCCTCGCTGGTGAGGATTACAGTTTTCAAACTGCAATTCTTATTCTGGCCACTAGATGGCAGGCCAGGATAAGAAATGAGCAACTCATGGATTTAACTGCATCTAGTAAAAATAGAAAAGATATAAAAGTTCAAATCACCCCCCTTTCCGTATAAGTAAAAAATAAATACCTAAATAACAATAAATATAGACATCATGGGTATCACCGTGACCGAAAACGCCCGTACTTTTAAAATATATAAAAAAAATTTTCAATACGGCGAACTGTGTGGCGGAAAAAAGCGTCCAAATGGCGATTCACCGTTTTTTGTCACTTTTTTTTTCTAAAAAAAATTAAATAAAAAGTGATCAAAAAGTCATACACACCCCAAAATGGTATCAATAAAAACTTCAGACCGCCCCGCAAAAAATGAGCCCCCATACAGCTCTGTACACATAAATACCAAAAAAGTTATAGGGGTCAAGATATGACAAGGAAAAAAAAAAAAAGGGCAACTTTCTAATTATTTTATCACTATCTAAACGCAGGAAAAACTATACATATTAGGTATTGCCGGATTCGTACTGACCAGTAGAATGAAAGTAACCGGTCAGTTTTAATGCACATCGAACGCTGTAAATAAGAAACCCGTAGAACTGTAGCGGAATAGCGGTTTTCTTGCAATTTCTCCCCATTTGGAATTTTTTTCCCGCTTCCCACTACACCATATGCAATATTAAATGGTGGCGTTGGAAAGTACAACTTGTCCCGCAAAAAACAAGCCCTCATACAGCTATGTGAACAGAAAAATAAAACAGTTATGGCTGTTTGAAGGCAGGGAGCGCAAAACGAAAATGCAAAACCGAAAAAACCTCCGGGGGTGAAAGGGTTAAACATGCGCCACGTATGAGGGAGTGGGAGTCGGGGCTTTGGCTTACCGACTCCACAGCCCTGGTATGAAGGGGAGGTCAGTGCAGCTTCTGTCACTTCTTTCTGGCCCAGTCTTGTTTTTTCTAAGGTCTATACGGCTTCATTCACACGACCGTATTTTGTTTCCGTTTTTTTTTTTTTTTTGCGGACTGTATGCGGAACCATTCATTTCAATGGGTCCGCAAAAAAAAAACCGGAAGGTACTCCGCGTGCATTCCGTTTCCGTATGTCCTATGTTTTTTGCGGAACGGAAATACGAACATGTCCTATTCTTGTCCGTTTTGCTGACAAGGATAGGCATTGTTACAGTTAATCAGCAAAAAAAACGGAAACACAGATGCCATATGGAACGTCATCCTTTTTTTTTTTTTTTTTGCGGATCCGCAATTTGCGGACTGCAAAACACACACGTGTGAATGAAGCCTTACTCTGTGGACTCCTGACTCACCTTGTGCTCCTGTGTTTTTCAGCGTGCGGCCCCCTCCTCACCCCAGGACTGACCATATGTTGCAGGGGGCGTCCCCTGGGGCTTCACTGATGAGGACTCGAGACGAAGGACGTCCCCTGGGGCGTCACCAATGAGGACTCGAAGAGGAGGATGTCTCTTGTGGCTCCACTGATGAGGATTCAGTCTTCTACCTCAGCTGCTGTCGGGGGCAGCCATATTTATTTCATGTTCTGTCCGTGATCTACCAGAAGACTCCACTGTCGGCCATCATGCTCCCGTGTACCGCCGCCCTCCTGCGCCCACTCCTCTTCCACCGCCGGCGTTGCCCGCTCATCTTCCTTCTGGTCTCTCTGATATTGTTCCTCAGCGTCTCGGGGCACCTTGAAGAGTTCTTCTCTGGGATTCTTTCCATCTTTTACTCCACGCCTTCTCCTGTGTCTTCACCTCAAGTCTTGAACGTTCCCATCCCCCCTTTCTTGCTGTCTCTGGCCAGGGCCTGCTCATCGCCGCCATTTCTGCTCATCCTGGTGTCCAGCGCTCCTTCCCACCGCGACAGGAGGGACGCAATCCGCCAGACATGGGGGAGCCTCGCGTCTTCCACGGCCTCCTCGTCTCTCACCCTCTTCGTCCTGGCTGTGCCAAAGTCACCGGAAGAGCGGGCGTCTTTGATACACGAGGCGGTGACCCACCGGGACATAATTCAGGCCAACTTCACCGACACTTACCGGAACCTGACGCTGAAAACCATCACAGGGCTGACGTGGGCCCTGGAAAAATGCAGAGGGGCCCGGTTCCTGCTGAAGACTGACGACGACGTTTTCGTGAACGCCGTGCATTTATCACAGTACTTACAAAGGGAAAGCGGCCTCCAGTACATGGGGCGGGTGCACTGGCGCGTGAGCCCCGACCGGGACCCCGAGAGCCGCCATTACGTATCGCAGGAGATGTACAGGGGCAACTATTTCCCGCTCTACTGCAGCGGCACCGGCTATGTGCTGTCTCGTGAAGCCGCTGCGCTCATCTTGGGGCAGCTCCCAAACGGCCCGTGGCCGGCAGTGGAGGACGTCTATGTCGGTATCTTGGCCCAGGCAGCTGGCATCGCTCCGAGACACGTGGCAAAGATGGCTGGATCCATGTCGGTGCCGCACAGCCCCTGCTGCTATCGGACCATGTTCACCTCTCATGGACTGACGCCAAAGGGCCTGCAGGAGGCCTGGAAGATGCTGAAGGAGGCCGAGGATCGCTGGTGCCCCTCGCTGAGCATGCTCTATTGTAAAGTATTCGGGCAGCTGCTGGAAAAAGGAGGCGAAGGAGTGCACTGAGGCGGGACAGGCAGTGAATGGAGGCGGCCCCAGGTGTGGCACTAATAGTAACCTGGCACAGTCCCTGCAGGCCGCAGCTTACTGCCAGGATTGGGATTATACAGGGCGTCTAGGAAAACCAAACCTGGAGAGGTGGGGGCACATTCCAGTATTGCCAGTATGCTGTTTTCCACGCCCCCACCTCGGAATCTGGTTTCTTCACAAGCGGCAAAATCCGCGTGCATGAGGTAGAAACGACCCCATTCAGATCAGTGGGAATTGCAGAACGAGGGGTTTTCCAAGTGTTTTTTTTTTTTTTAATGATGACTTATCCTCTAGATAGGTCATCAGTATCGGAGCGCACCCGGGACCCCTGCCGATCAGCTTGTTTGTGAAGGCAGCGGTACTCACAGTAGCATTGCAGCCGGTGCCTTCTCAAACAGCTGATGGGCGGGGGTCCCTGCTGTCAGACCCCCACCTATCAGATACGGATGTCCTATCCAGACGAAACGTCATCAGTAAAAAAAAAAAAAAAACTTGGAAAACCCCTTTAAGGATATGGTTACACCCGGCACACCCCGATCAGCTGTATGAAGAGATGTAGTCACCGTGGATATTGCAGCATCCCACACCGACCGTACTCAGTGGACGGGCAAGTAGACTGGTGTGGAGAAGGAAGAGCCTGCAGATCCCTCATACATCTGATTGTTGGAGTGTGGGACGCCCACTGATCTGATATTGATGGCCATAAATACCCTGAACCCGGACAACCCCTTTAAACCCCTAACTGTTCTGCCCCAGTCCAGCTCCTGCAGTGTGAAAAATATCTAACTGGAGGGG
Source organism: Rhinella marina (assembly GCA_900303285.1). Taxonomy (NCBI): domain Eukaryota; kingdom Metazoa; phylum Chordata; class Amphibia; order Anura; family Bufonidae; genus Rhinella; species Rhinella marina. The sequence goes on along the minus strand of ONZH01018628.1, from coordinate 159,926 downwards.
GGAGGGCTGCTTTAGATGGTGATATCTCCTCAACGGTAGCAGCTAGAAACATGCAACTCTGGTCTTGTATGAAAGCTGACAGTACAGGCTTTTATACAAGACTAAAATGACAGGAAGCAACAGAGGAGAAATCACGTCGGGAATAATCGCGAGTGAAACCTGTTTTTACTTTCATTTTCAGCTGCATTCACAGCATCACGATTTCTATCAGTGATATCTTTCTCTGTCCTGAACATATTGCTGTCATTTTGGTCTTGTATGAAAGCCTGGACTGTCAGCTTTCATACAAGACCAGTTGCAAGAAGGTAGCAGCATCTAAAGCAGTCCTCCCCTTTCCAGTTAGCTACTTTTCCCACTGCTGGGGCTCCACTCCAAGCACTGCAATACCAAGCACTGCCACTATACCATGTACAGCGCTGTGCTGGGTGTTGGCCCCCTGAAACAGCTGATCGGCGGGGGAGACGGCACTAGGACCCCCACCGATGTAATAATAGGACGGACCATCAATACCAGTAAGTTCATGACCAGACACTTTGGTACGGGGTGTGGGTTTGAAACCAATCCTTATTTTGTCATTTAGATAATGTGATGCTTATGGATTTATTATTATTATGTCTTAGTCATGTAATGTACAATGTGAAAAAAGGGAAAAAGTCCGCTTTGTATTTTTTAAATTTATTTATTTTTGGGCGCGTTCACATGAGCGCCATTCATTTCCGTTCTAGGAGCAGAACAAAAAATATAACAAGAGCCGACGTCAGCACATAACTGACAGGAACGGAGCCGGACAGATCCCATTGACTATAATAGGATCCAATTGGTGTCCGTTTTTTTTAAGGATAAAATGTATTCACTATTTGTAACAAATTGTAAAGGGCAGGTACGACGTTTTTTTTTTTTTTTAAATTCACTCCTGGTTTTGACTTCCAATCTGCGTCAAGAAACTTGACCGTGGGCCAGGGCTGATTTGGGTCAGACCCAGCCTTACCCCTGACACCACAGCCGCTCCCTGAACTGTATATACAATGGGGAAGGCTGGTAGGACTACAGACTGTATGGGGAGTCCGTCTCTTTTTGGCTCCCGCAGGGACTTTCGAGGACGTCCTTGGAGACTGACGTTTTTTTTTAGCTTTTCACAAGGGAAACCCCAGTGGAATTATTGGACTAGACAGACACTAATTCAAGGATGCTCAACCTGCGTCCCTCCAGCTGTTGAAAAACTACAACTCCCAGCATGCCCAGACAGCTATCTGCTTAAAGCTGGGAGTTGTAGTTTTACAACAGCTGGGGGCCTGCACATGGCACATGATCCGTGTCCCCACCCACTACGTATACATTCCACGGTCTTCCATGATTTGTCTCATCGTACGGTCGTCTGTGTATTTATTGCTCATCTTAATAAACATTTTCCACGTTTTATTTGTTCCCCGAGTTCCATGACTCAGAATATAAAACATATGTACAGCGAGTGTGGCGCGTCCACCGCGTCTCCACTACAAAAGTTCCTGAACAGCGCGGACACCACAAGGGCCCGACGTGACCGTCGGCAGGGACGTCTTCTTCAGACGCAGAGCGGTCACTTCTTGAACCGGTCCAGGGCTGACCTCTGACCCGGTTGGACCTTCGTTGCGTCGCTCTTCTTCGCCTTCTCTCGTTCCTGTATGCTCTTTCTGATCTCCGCCTGTCAGAGGAGAAGGACAGCAGAGTTATACAGGACTGAAATACGACCGTGGTCGTGGGATAAATCTGATATCAGCGGGGGCGGCTGTTCCCTCCATGTAATGGGTGGTCAGGCCGAATCTTCCAATGCAGGGGCTCTGGCTAATATAAGATGTACAAACAGAGGAACACCCTCTGTTGTCCTGACCACACCAAGAATTGTTTTTTTAAAGGAGTTTTTTCCAAGATCCTTTAACTGATGGATAGGTCATCAGTATCTGATCGGTGGGGGCTTCAACGCCTGACGATCAGCTGTTTGAAAAGGTACTGACAGTATCACTGCGGCCTTCTCACAGCTTTCCCTCACATGACCTAGGCTCTGCTCAGCTCCATTAAAGGGTTTCTGTCAGCAGTTTTTTCGGTATGAATCAGGCTGACATTAGAGATGTGCTAATGTCACCTGATTCCAAATCTATATCTGTTTTATTTACTGGTGCCCCCATTTTTATATAAAATGAACTTTTATTTTATGCTAATAAGGCCTCTAGGTGCAAGGGGTGTTACCCCTGCTCCTAGAGGCTCTGTTGATTGACAGGACCAGGCAGAGAAGAAACACTCCATTCACCATAGCTTGCAAGGACCTTCAATGATGTCATGACCAGGTGATCAGTCACATGGTTTAGGAGGAGACAGGCTATTTGTGTGATCCTAGCCATGTGACTGATCACATGGTCATGACATCATTGAAGGTCCTTGAAAGCTATGGTGAATGTAGTGTTTCTTCTCTGCCTGGTCCTGTCAATCAACAGAGCCTCTAGGAGCAGGGGTAACGCCCCTTGCACCTAGGAGCCTAATTAGCATAAAATAAAAGTTCATTTTATATAAAAATGGGGGCACCAGTAAATAAAACAGATATATATATTTGGAATCAGGTGACATTAGCACATCTGTAATGTCAGCCTGATTCATACCGAAAAAACTGCTGACAGAAACCCTTTAAAGTGAATGGGGCTGAGCTGCAATACCAAGAACAGCCGCTATAAAATGGACGGCGCTGTGCTTGGTGAGCTGTGAGCGCCGATGTCTCCTCAAATAGCCGATCGGTGGAGGTCCCAGTTGTCGGACCCCCACTGATCAGATACTGATGACCTATCCTGAGGATAAAAGTTCTGGAAAACCCCTTTAATGACGGGTCTGTGCAGTAAATGATGGAAACGTGGTCAGTACATGTAGTGTCCTATAGTACGAGTATTCAGCTGGTGAACCCTGCATATCCACCAAGAGATCACCCTGCTGTGAGGTGGCATCCTTACTGAGTGGGGGGGGGTCACAAAGGAAATTGGGCAGGATTAGACCGTGTGACTTATTGCCGCAGCACACGAGATGCCACTGGGGTGGCCCTGGTTTGGACCTTCACTCGACGACAGACCCAAAAAGTACCTGAGCACCTCAGTCCTATACGGACACTCACCCTCTTCTCCTCGTGAGCCACTTTCTTCTTGCGCTTTAGCAAATTCCCGGTGGAGCTCCGTCCTTTTAATTTATGGCGAGGAACGAAGCGAGTCTTCTCATAGGGGTCGAAACCCTGGAATAAGAAATGGCGGTAGAAGAGTCTAGATTAATGCTGCCTATGTCTTATATGGAGAGGGGCCACATGAAGGACATTAGAGACCACCTGAGGGTGAACACGACTTCCCATCTTAGACAATGGGAGCATATCGCTAGAGTGCGGGTCCCAGGGGTGAGACCTATATCGAGAACGGAGTAGGGAGCGCTGCGCCTGGAGGACCCTGGGTTTCACAGGGTCCAGCTACCACCAGGCGCAGCTCCCATAGAAATTAATGGGAGCGCACCGCACATGCACGGCCACAGCTCCCATTCATTTCTATGTAGCCGACGGAAATAGCCGAGCCAGTGCTCGGATATTTTTGGCGGCCCCCTAGAAATGAATGGAGGGTGGCTGCGCATGCGCACTGGGGGCTCCGTTCTCGATGGGGACCCGCACCTATAAGACAATGGGGGCATATCCTAGCGATATGACCCCATTGTCTAAGATGGGATTAACCCTTTAATGGGTAGCTACCTACAGGCGACACAGACAGGCAGTTTTTCAGCCCAGGAAACACTGTCCCGCAAGACTCCCTACGCCAACTGGATCTCCCCTAGGAAGACCAGTACCTTCCAAGATCTAACAGATCCGTATCTCTAATGAAGAGCTGTGAGGAAGGTAAAACCAAGTCCACTTACCATCCGCTCCACTTGTTCCTGGCGCTTCTTTTCCATGGTGATGGCATCTACTTCTCCAAGCTGAGTGGGATCCAAAGTGATGAGCTCAGGCTGAATCTGAAGGACATGGAGGGACGCAATGATCAGACATCAGTCAGTCTCCAGGCACAGTCCTGCTCCACGTCCCCGGAGGTTACCTTTTCCAGTAGAGCTTTGACCTCCCATTCCTGTCGCTGCTTCTTGGTCTCATAGGGGTTACATTCCAGACCATCAAAGTTCGCTTCGCCCGCGCCTGTAGGAAGATGGATGAAGATTCTTAGGATGGAAGGAATGTAATGCGGAGAAGGAAGAGCGAGGCACGTGATGAAGACAGAAGACCACAGACCTGGCACAATCATGCTGGTGAACCCTCCTCCATGACCAATACCCAGGACATCTTCATAGGGGCAGAACTGCAGCCCGTGGATTGGGGCTTTGACAGAGAGGCACATGTACGGAGAGCGCGGAGCAGTGAGGTGCGTGTCTTTATAAACCTGAGGAAAGAGGCCAGAGGATACCAGTAATGACCATAGGACACAAAGCACATACACAGTCACAGCTGAGGGCACACGCTGTTCAAGCCAACAGGGACAAGACTTATAAATGATCTTTCAGATGCAAAGAAAAAGAATTGTCCAAGACGACAACAATATGGCTCCCGATCTGGACAATATAGTAGTAAGATGGGAAACGCATTGATGGTTCTGAAGAAGACATAGAAGTGGCAGATGAGGTTTAACACTGACAAATGTAAGGTTATGCACATGGGAAGGAATAATGCAAGTCACCAGTACATACTAAATGGTAAAACACTGCGTAACTCTGACATGGAAAAGGACCTAGGAATTTTAGTGAACAGCAAACTAAGCTGTAGAAACCAGTGTCAGACAGCTGCTGCCAAGGCCAATAAGATAATGGGTTGTATCAGAAGAGGCATAGATGCCCGTGATGAGAACATAGTCCTGCCACTTTACACATCACTAGTCAGACCACACATGGAGGACTGTGTACAGTTCTGGGCTCCTGTGAACAAGGCAGACATAGCAGAGCTGGAGAGGGTTCAGAGGAGGGCAACTAAAGTCATAACTGGAATGGGTGGACTACAGTACCCAGAAAGATTATCAAAATTAGGGACGACTGAGGGGAGATGTAATAACTATGTATAAATATATCAGAGGTCAGTACAGAGATCTCTCCCATCATCTATTTATCCCCAGGACTGTGACTGTGACGAGGGGACATCCTCTGCGTCTGGAGGAAAGAAGGTTTGTACACAAACATAGAAGAGGATTCTTTACGGTAAGAGCAGTGAGACTATGGAACTCTCTGCCTGAGGAGGTGGTGATGGTAAGTTCACTATAAGAGATCAGGAGGGGCCTGGATGTATTTCTGGAGGTAATAATATTACAGGTTATAGTTACTAGAGAGGGGTCGTTGATCCAGGGAGTAATTCTGATGTCTGATTGGAGTCGGGAAGGAATTTTTGTGAGGAAAATTGTCTTCTAACTCATAGGGGTTTTTTGCCTTCCTCTGGATCAACTTGTAGGATAACAGGAAGAACTGGATGGACCAGACCAAGGCGAACCTTCTGCTACTGGAAGGACTGATGACTGCACTGAAGCTTTATCTCATTGTGAGCAAATTATGGGAAGATCCATCTTGTTGGAAAAGCTAATTCTGCTGAGCAGAGATGAAGGAAGAAGAGCAGCAAGAATCCTGGACACATCATCGAGAAGCCTGAAGACGCTCAATAGAAAGAACTAACGTTCATATGGACAAAGGAAGCTGACGTCCCAGTGCCCAGAAATGTCTGACAACTGGGGGTGCCACCAAATATCGAGCCAGACAAGGTGGTCGGGAGCAGGTACAGACGCTATCAAGCTGGGGACATGCCATAGATGTCAGACACAGGAGCGCCCCTTTAAGCAGCGGTCACCTACCTGTACTATGTTACCAACCCCCGCAGCCAGCAGCCCTCTCTGACTGTGGCACAGAGACCCCGCACCAAGGGGCAGAAGACACGATGTCAGAGGACGGTAAGTTCGAAGGTCGAAGATTGTCAGCTTCCTGTCTGTGCCCGAAGACGCCATATACCTGTCCAAGGAATAGGAAGATGTGTCAGAGAATCCGCAGCCAGCTGAGAGGACTAACCAGGAGAACAAGCTGCGGCACCTACATTCCCGTCTTGTCAATGCTCAGGGCCCGGACGGCTCCCCCGTGACACAACATCTTAACTAGAGGCTCCTTGACGGCAGGGCTCCACAGAGAGACGCTGCCTGCGAAAAGCAAAGAGCAGAATGAAATCCGGCACCTCGCAGATCAACGGGATCACGAGGACGACGCGGATGAATGGAGACCACTGCAACCATCTGAGACACGTCCGTTCCGTGGACCCACAAAAAAGACTGAACATGTCCTATCAGTGTCCGTTTTGTGGACAAGAATAGGACTTTTCTACAGAAGTTAAAAAATAAATGGTGGCATTCAGCCGGGATCCGCAACGCAAAACATTACAAGAGCCCTAATAGAAAGTTTTGCAACCCTTTGCTATTACCTCTTACATTCAGATCCTTCCCTGCACACACAGCTGTGACGTGTCGTTACAATGTATCAGTCTGGGGAAAGACAGCAGCAACCCAATAACTAATCCACTGTAACAACCCTACCTGCTGGACAAGTAGGTCTAGCCAGGGAAAGTTTCCGATCTGCAAATGTACCAGACTAGGGCCGCAACGATTACTCGGCTAAATCGAGTATCTCGGCACAAAACAATCCTCAATGCAAAAATTTGCATTGAGGATTGTTTTGTGTCATGTGACCACAGAGTGTGAGTGAAGCTCTTGCTATTACTCACACTCTGTGGTCACCCGCCGGCCCGCATCGCGCTGCACTGGATCCTGACACAGCATCAGGACATAGCGCATGTAAGTGCAGGACGCGGAGAAGAAGAGGCTGAGGAGCGTCGGGGGCGCCCCTACATGAGAGGTAAGTACTGACGCTGCGGACTGATGGCTAGTAGAGGAGGACACAGAGGACTGACAGCATGGGGGGAGCTGATGGCACAGAGGACTGACGGCATGGGGGGAGCTGATGGCACAGAGGACTGACGGCATGGGGGGAGCTGATGGCACAGAGGACTGACGGCATGGGGGGAGCTGATGGCACAGAGGACTGATGGCACTGGGGGGGGGAGCTGATGGCACAGAGGACTGATGGCACTGGGGGGGGGAGCTGATGGCACAGAGGACTGATGGCACTGGGGGGGGAGCTGATGGCACAGAGGACTGATGGCAATGGGGGGCTGATGGCACAGAGGACTGATGGCACAGAGTACTGACGGCATGGGGGGAGCTGATGGCACAGAGGACTGATGGCACTGGGGGGAGCTGATGGGACAGAGGACTGATGGCACTGGGGGGGGAGCTGATGGCACAGAGGACTGATGGCAATGGGGGGGGGCTGATGGCACAGAGGACTGATGGCACTGGGGGGGGAGCTGATGGCACAGAGGACTGATGGCAATGGGGGGGGGCTGATGGCACAGAGGACTGATGGCACTGGGGGGGGTGATGGCACAGAGGACTGACGGCATGGGGGAGCTGATGGCACAGAGGACTGACGGCATGGGGGAGCTGATGGCACAGGGGGGGTGATGGCACAGAGGACTGACGGCACAGGAGGGGGTGACGAGTGTTCCCATTCATTAACAGCAAGCTGAGATCTTTAAAATGGGTGGGCACATTGAAAAAAATCTACATGATAAAATTGCAGACGATTTCATTGCATTACGAATGGAGTGCGGTAAATACCATTGTGATGCCCCAGGTGGATGACGGCATTGTGCGGGTTCTGGCACATGACGCCCAGCCTCCCCGCTTTCACAGAATAGGCGGCGATTTCTTTCCCCACAGAGACGTCCAAGTACTGCAGGAAGCCTGTGGAGCTCTGGAAAGAGAGAGCAGAGAGACGTAATAGACCGGAGGATAGGAGTGATGTAAGGAAACACTGCAGAAAGTGGGGGTGGTAGGCCGGGGTCCGGAAACATGTCCGGCTGGCACAGGTGTGCGGTTCGTTACAGTGTATCAGAGCGCTCTCTTGTAATGAGCCAAGCGCCTGTGTGAGCAGCACATGATCAGGGCGCACAGATGTTTCCATTCACTGACAGCAAGCTTCAAAATCGTGAAATCGGAAATAAACCAAAGTAACTTTAACAAAGGTTCATTATTTATACTGAACAGTAATGGGGTCAATGTCCTGGACGCCCCCGAAACTTACACACGTGGCGAGCAGGAAGTGATACGGCAGGAACTCCATACGTAGGACGTCATTAAACTTCTTGATGCAGTGCAGCTCCACGCCCCGGTTGTCGTATATATACAGCCATTTCTTCTGAGCCGCGGCAAACATGGCGTGAGTGTGCAGCCACCTACAGGGATGGAGAGCAGACACACCCTATAGGACCGAATCAGGACCAGGAGAAAGACATGTAAAGGGGAACGCCCCCAGACAGACCCTCGGCATATAACGGCGCGTCCTGTGGTTATGACCTTAGGAGAAGACTTGGAGGCCGTGTGGTTATGTGTCCTAATACCGTATATATAATATTTGGTGGTAAAGGTCTTTATATTTAGGTCACATGTATCTGATGATGGCGGTCCAACCACCGGGATCCCCACCAGTGACTAAAATGAAGGAGCTGCCGCACTTGTGTGAGCATAGCGCCAAATCAGCTCCCATAGGCTTCACTTCAAGGGAAACAATCAGCACGGGACCTATATTGCTGTAACCGTAATATAGGCCCCGGAGACGCGTGTGGCCCCAACAGTACAGCTCACCCACTATACGCAGATAGACAGAGAAGAGTCCGCTGGGTGTGTCCTGAACTCCTAAGGTGCTCTAAGGCACCCAGCTTCCTTTCATTGACATCTTAAAGAGGTTGTCCCATCTTGGACACTCCTCAATTTCCCCTGACTCAGACTCCTCAATTTCCCCTGACTCAGACTCCTCAATTTCCCCTGACTCAGACTCCTCAATTTCCCCTGACTCAGACTCCTCAATTTCCCCTGACTCAGACTCCTCAATTTCCCCTGACTCAGACTCCTCAATTTCCCCTGACTCAGACTCCTCAATTTCCCCTGACTCAGACTCCTCAATTTCCCCTGACTCAGACTCCTCAATTTCCCCTGACTCAGACTCCTCAATTTCCCCTGACTCAGACTCCTCAATTTCCCCTGACTCAGACTCCTCAATTTCCCCTGACTCAGACTCCTCAATTTCCCCTGACTCAGACTCCTCAATTTCCCCTGACTCCCGAGGTGTTTTACATCAGAGGAAAAGCAAACTACAACATAAAGCAGAGAGAACATACACTGGGCAATGGATTTCTGCACAGTTTATTGAAAGTTTAGATATACTAAGAAGTACTTGTCCTAAAGAGGTTTTCTCAGCACATTGATTCACACACTGACAGGCAGTTTGCACTCACTATGTCTCCTCAGGCTGTGAGGAGGGGTCTCCAGCAGTTATTAGCATATATTAACTTCCTCTGAGCAGGAGGTTGTGATCTCTAACACAATTACAGTTAAAGCCATCCTTCTCAGTCCTCAACACATGTTGCTTACTGAGGTCACTCCTGCTCTCAGCCAATCAGATAACAGTCTTTCTGGTCTGCAGGTTACCATAGAAACCTGTGTACAGTGAGAGACCTGCTGAACTGCCTATAGTTCATGACTAACCACTGTATTTAGAAAATGTCTTCTTTTAACTGTCCCTTTATGATGAAAGCTAATCTTTGTAACTAGTGAGAAAACCCCTCTAATCCTGTTTTCTCTATTAGCTCTGAGATGAGTGCAGCCATTCCTTCCCAGTGCCTTTTTCTTCTGATCTGTAGCAGAGGAGTTTCACTTCTAAGCATCTACATGAAGGGCAGTACACGGGCGTTACAGTGGATACTTCCTGAATGTTAGCAGCTAGAAACATGCAACTGGTCTTGTTTGAAAGCTGACATTCCAAGATTTCACAATATCAGACAATACCACAATGACAGCAATATGTTCAGGACAGAGAAGGAGATCACTGATAGAAATCGGAATGCCGTGAATGCAGCTGAAAGTGAAAGTAAAAAAAACAGGTTTTACTTGCAATTATTCCTGACTTGATTTCTAACAGTGATGATTTTGGTTTTTGGTACGAAAGCCTGGAATGTCAGCTTTCAAACAAGACCAGTTGCATGTTTCTAGCCGTTACCACTCAGGAGATATCAGCATCTAAAGCAGCCCTCACCCCCTCCAGTTAGCTACTTTTCCCACTACTGGGGCAAAACTGCAGAATACCAGTGCAAGCGCAGGGGAAATGGCATCAGCTCCTCATCCCCCTTGCGCATGCACCGGTTCAGGTCTTGCTTTAATGCCTGAGGTTGTCAGACGCTTTGCTTCACGTCACCGTCTCCCATCTGAAATGTGATCAGTGTAAAGATACTGCAATGATCGGGAGGAAGTCACCTGACGTCGTTGACCGTTTCCATCACATTCATCTCACAGTGAAGTTTCTTCGTATGCCAATCCATGGAGGCGACGTGACCCCGCTGGCCGGCCAGGAGGAGGTGCCTGAGGGAGGGAAGGAGTAATCACTATCACTACTACAGTGTAACGAGACAAGGAGAATGAGAGTAGCAGTACGCCCGCTCACCTTCCGTTCCGGGAGTAGTTGATTCTGTAAGGACCAAACTGGTTGAGGGTGAGGTTAAAATGCTGCAAATAAAACAGAGGAAGAAGATGTCAGATGGTGGTGACTAAAGCAGCGGAGGCAGCGGGGAGCTGAGGCTGGATCTTCACCTTTGATGCGCTTGTGATGTCCACCACCTCGGCTATGTCCTGCTGGGTGATGGTGCTCGTGTCCTCCCCTTCATCGCCTTCCAGAAACCTGCAAAATGCCGACAAATAGCATTACAAGAATAGATCCGCCATATCGTTCCTGTGCAGATATGTCATATTACAGGAAGTGCATGAGAAGCATGCAACCATGGTAACCCCAGAGCAGGCAGGATATGTGTGTTACTGCAGCGGGTCGGCTACTTTTGTCTGACTTGACCCCTTTCATGTGTCTGGTTTGTGTGGTCTCACCCTTCCTCCTCCGGCAGTAACAGGTCGTGTCTCGCCGCCTGGCTCAGCGCGCTCTGCACCTTCGACTCCTCCAGCTTTAAACGCTTCTTGACATGTGAAAAAGTGTCCATAACCTGGAACACAGAGGATTACACATGAGGAAGGCCGGGTGGCGGACATGACACCAGAGATCAGTTCTCAAAGGTTTCCCTCTTGGAGAGCGCAGGCGATCACTCTGGTACCGACCTTCTCCGCTTTCCTCGCTCTCTCGTATTTTGATAACTGGTCTTCTGGTACGGAGGGGAGGCCGGGGAAGGGGTCTGTGGCCTGAAATAAAGCACAAGACAAAATGAGAACTGGTCCTAGACAAGGATATAACTCGGAGAACAACTAGAGATTTAGGCCCCCTTTCAGATGAGCAAGTGTCACGCTGCGGATCCGCAGCGCAGCTCCCAGCACTGCCGGGGTCACATAGCATTATATTGATTTATGATGCTATGTAACCCTTACAGTTCTGGACAGCATTATGTCAGTGTCATCTAATACATTCCAGACCTCTAAGGGTTACATAGCATCATAAATCAGTATAATCCTATGTGACCCCGGCAATGCTGGAAGTTCTGGCCGGGAGCTGCGCTGCAAATCCGCAGCGAGACACTCGCTCGTCTGGAAAGGGCCTTAAAGTGAATGGGTTGCCATTTAATTTATTTTTTTTTTTTTGGCATAAATCTGTAGTAACTGTGAAAATATGAAACTCTGTAATGTATCTTACAAGGGGAAAAAGTTGAACCTTCATCGCCTTTCAGCAGAATCCTCCTCAAAGTCAGAGGAGAGGGAGGCAGACGGGATGGTGCTGCAGTCTCTCTGCCTCTGACGGCTCTTGACTTGAGGTTAAAGGGATTGTCCAGGATAGGCCACCACAAGCTGACCGGTGGGGGAATGACACCTCAGACATCTCCCGATCAGCTGTTCAGGTGAAGCTCCATGAATGGTGGTGGGCGCCGGAACTACATTGTAGTGGAAGAACAATGTTACTACAGCACTGCGCCTATCGACTTCAACAGCTGATCGGTGGGTGTGTGGGGTGTCAGACCCCCACCTGTCAGCTAGTGATGGTTACATAGAGGCGTTAGACTTTCATCTAACAGTAACATGGCGGACCAAGTGCTGGGGCGCCACCTAAGGGTTTATATGAAGAAATGAGGCCAGCAGTGATGTCTGTATCTAGGCTCCACAGTGTCAGTGAGGTTTGACATTTTCTTCTGGCGTTACTTGTAGGTTCTGTCATATTTCTACAATTACTGTTTTATCTGATAATGTAGGAAGTCTGACAACGTGAAGCGTTGGGTACAACAACTAAAAGGCATTCTCTGGGCTACAGATATTGATTACCGATCCTCAAGAAAGGTCATCAGATCGGTGGAGGGGGGGGGGTCCGACACCCGGTATCCCCGAGCCATCAGCTGTTTCAGGCCGGGTCGGCGCCGAGTACTATACAGTGTATGCTGGAGGCAGAAGGCTCCGTCCACGGTGTAGTTCCTGCTCTGTACACTGGAGCCCCACTGATCGGATATCTGTAGTCTGGAGAGTCCCTTTATTAATGGTTCCACGTAATCAGGACTAGTGTTGAGCAAAGCGAGCTTTGGATGCTTCATCTGAGGTCGCTTGGTTCAAAACTTTGGATTAATACTGTACGGAGATCCATCTCTATACAGTGTTAGAATGTATGGGCTCCGAAGTCGTGAGTGACTTTGTAGAATAACTTCGGTAATTGATTTTTAAAGTGGAGAACCCCTTTAAAACTCAAAACCGAAATCAGCTTCAGTTCCGACTAGTACCTCAGAACCGAAGCTGAGTTTGGTTTCAAGTTTAAAAATCAACTACTGAAGTTATTCAACAAAGTCACGAGCGAATAACTAATTTCGGCTCATCGGAGCCCATACATTCTAATACTGCACGGAGACGGATCTCCCTACAGTATTATTCCAAAGTTTTGAACAAAGCGACTTCGGATGAAGCGTCCCTAATCAGGACCTCCCGGCGCTGGATTACTCACCCCTGAGATCACATCTTTCTTCTGCTGGTTCTTATTTTCCGTCACAGCAGCCCCCATCCTCTTCTTATCTCCCTCCTTGTGGTTCCTCTGTATTTTCTGTAAGACGATTGATACATCACATATTCATACTTTTCCATAACTGTCTAATATAGAAAATCTGACAATCCGGCAGCATCTGTCCTCGATACTCACCCCTGCGGTGACACCTTTCTTCTGCTTCTTCTTCCCTTGTGCTTGATTTGCTTTTGGTTTTACTACAACCCCCATCTTCTTCTTATCTCCCTCCTTGTGGTTCTCCTCTACTTTCTGTAAGACGATTGATACATCACATTTTCATACTTTTCCATAACTGTCTAATAATATAGAATATCTGACAATCCAGCAGGATCAGGACCTCATTTTACTTGTCACCAGTCCTCGATACTCACCCCTGCGGTGACACCTTTCTTCTGGGGCTTCTTCTTCCCTTGTGCTTGATTTGCTTTTGGTTTCACTACAACCCCCATCTTCTTCTTCTGTTCATCTTGTGTCGGCTTCTTCTCATCTCCCCCCTCGTAGTACCTCGGTGCTTTCTGTAAGATGGCGGACGTATATCTACAGTTATACTTTGCTTCTGGACACAGCAGATTAATATCATCCTCCTGCAGCTTCTCCCTATGGGGCAGGTGTCCTGCTGGGACTTGTAGTCCCACATCAGTGACTATAGTATCGCTGACACATTTGATCAGGCAGTAGATCACAGGGCAATTATTACAACCAAAGAGACGGCCACGATTATATATACAGTGTCAGTGAGGCTTGACATTTTCTTTTCTCCGCTAATGATACCATACTGTTTCAGGAGGAATAACAGAGGAACAAAGTGATCACATGATCTCGTATACATTTAGAAGGATTGTCCCCAAATCATCATTTATCATCAAACCACAGGACAAGTTTCTGATTCCTGGGACCCCCACGACCCTTAGATCGCTGCATACTGTCTATACAGTGCACTGCACAGCTCTCTCCAGACTACAACTCCCAGCATGCTCAGACAATATTGGGAGCAGTAGTGCTGTGTCACCGCTTGGAGACGACTGGTACTGTCTATGAGGACTAGGAGGCTTCTCTATTACACCAGTCTAAGTAATGAAGGATATGCCACACAGCACCATGTATACTAGACTGCTCGGCTACAGAGACACTACAAGTCCCAGCATTCCCGCCTCCAAGTCACTATATAAGTGGCAGTCAGGCGGCAGCCGAGCCCCACAAGTCGCCGGGGGTCAATGCCCAATCCACGGGCGTTACACACGTGGGTCTCACCCGCTTCGGAGGCTTGGTAGTCGCCATGCTGGAATCCTGCTCCTTAGCGGAAGGGAACAATAAAGTTACAAAAAAAGTAGCCTGTCTCCAGTATGTACGGAACAATAAAGTTTTCTATTCACGTTTATGGTAAGTAAGGGCAGCGGCGAGTGAGCGCCATCTTTAGTGCGGGAGACTGAGACTGCTCATGCTCACAGCGGCTTATGCTGTGGTTGCCATCTCAGTAATTGGAGGTTTTATAGTTTTTTTCCATTATAATTACTAAAACTCAGGAAGTGAATATGAATGAAAATGCTGTAAACAGAGAAAAATAAAATGACATTAAATGTATACTTCAAAATCATATTTGTGTCATTCACTTGGTTTTAGGTTTATTTTCAGTCGCATAATTTGTTAGGCTGAGTTCACACTTCAGTTATTTGGTCAGTTACTTCCATCAGTTATTGTCAGCCTAAACCAGTAATGAAGCTTCCACAGAGATAAGGTATAATGGAAAAAATTTCCTCCTGTTCTGCATTTTTGACCCGCACCTGGTTTTGTTGCACAATAACTGATGGAAATAACTGACGTGTGAATTCAGCCTTAGGCGTCAAGCACATGACCGCACTGTGTTCCACAAATTGTGGATCCGCAAAATACAGCTGCCGGCCAAGTGCATTCCGCAATTTATGGAACAGGTGACCAATCAAAGAAATGCCTATTCTTGTCCACAAAACGGACAAGAATAGGACATGTTCTATCTTTTATTTTTTTGGTGGGGCAGGACAGAGCAACTCCATATGCTGTCCTCATCTTTTGTGGCCTCATTGAAGTGTGGCACGGATGCAGACCCAAACAACGGTTGTGTGTGTGAGCCCGTAATTATATATAAAACATTCCGTGGTCCGGCAAAAATTATAGATCATGTCCTATTCTTGCCTGTTTTATGGATAAGAATAGGCATTTCTATAATGGGCGGTCCGTTCCATTCCACAAACTGCAGAAAGCACACTGGCGGCATCTGTGTTTTGCAGATCCACAATTTGCAGACCGCAAAACGTGGCACATTCGTGTACATGAGCCCTAAGGCAGAAAGTGATACCTTACATTTCCCATATGTCCACTTTCACGTTTGGATCATTTTGTAAATGTAATTTTATTTCTTCAGGATCTTGTAAGGCTTAGAATTTTAGAACCAATTCTTAACATTTTTAAGAAAATTTCCAAAACCTACTTTTTTAAGGAACAGTTCAGTTTTGAAGTCACTTTGTGGGGCTTATATAATAGAAAACCCCCATAAATGACCCCATTTTAGGAACTACACCCCTCAAGTTATTCAAAACTGATTTTACAAACTTAAAACCCTGTAGGTGTTCCACAAAAATTAAAGGAAAGTGGAGGTGAAATTTCCTATTACCCTGATTCTGCAGTTTACAGAAACACACCATATGTGGTGGTAAACTGCTGTATGGGCACACGGCTGGGCGCAGAAGAAAGGGAGCGCCATATGGTTTTTGGAGGGCAGGTTTTGCTGGACTGGTTTTTAGACACCATGTCCCATTTGAAGCCACACTGATTCACCCCTACAGTAGAAACTCCCAAAAAGTGGCCCCATTTTGGAAACTATGGGATAAGGTGACAGTTTTATTGGTATTATTCTGGGGTACATATGATTTTTGATTTCTCAATATTACACTTTTTGTGAGGTAAGGTAAACAAAAAATGGCTGTTCTGGCACAGTTTTTTTCAATTTTTTTTTTTACAATGTTCACCTGACAGGTTAGATCATGTGCTATTTTTATAGAGCAAGCAGTTACGGACAATACCTAATATGTCTATTTTATTTAATTTATTTCACTTTTACACAATAAAAGCATTTTTGAAAAAAAAAAAATCATGTTTTTGTGTCTTCATATTTTTTTTATTTGTATTATGTAGGGACTCATTTTATGCAGGATGAGATGACGGTTTGGTACTATTGTTTGCTTTTGGGCTGGGGGGCTGCTACCGGTGACATTGGGTGCAGTGGGGAAGTTCTGATCATAACCTGTAGGCAGCAATTCAATCTTCTGATTGTAGCCAGAGTGATCTGCCCTCATTGGTCCTGGGCCAGTCAGCTGACTGTGTGTAACAGCCACAATCTCACCACTGTCATCATGTATGTCACCATGTGGAGCCGCAGCTGCCCGTGATAATTGAAGTGAACGAGGCCGAACCTATTCCACAGTTTTGCGCAATAGGTGCAGACCCGTTCACACCTCAGTGTTTGGTCAGTGATTTGAGAGCCATAACCAGGTGCAGGTCAAAACCACAGAACAGATGCAGACCTTTCCATTATACCTCATCTCACTCCTGGTTTTGGCTCACAAATAACTGATGAAAATTACTGACCAAACACTGAAGTGTGAATGAGGCCTAACTTTGGAACACTTTTACTTATCCAAACCATTCAGAGATTGTTTTCTCATGACAGTGGTAAATTTGAGTCAATATAATTCACTTTTATTTTTATAAAAATCCCAAAATTTCGTGACAATTTGCATTTTCAAAATTTCAATTTCTCTGCTTCTCGGCTTGTCCAACGAAAAATATTCCACAGTTTTCAAACCAGCACCAGGATCTGAATACTTCTGTAATTGCATGTAATTAGAAATTTAGCATAGCCACTGAGTTATTCAATAAAATATATCTGTATAGGACCACCTGCTGTTCATTTTTTTCTTATTTCTTTGTCCTGCTCACTGAGAAGGCCGCACGTGCTCAGTTTCATCCTTCAACTGCCTCCTGAGTTGTGATACGGAGAGCTGAGACACGCCTCCTGAGCTGTGATAGGGAGAGCTGAGACACGCCTCCTGAGCTGTGATAGGGAGAGCTGAGACACGCCCACTGAGCTGTGATAGCCAGAGCTGAGACACGCCCACTGAGCTGTGATAGCCAGAGCTGAGACACGCCCACTGAGCTGTGATAGCCAGAGCTGAGACACGCCCACTGAGCTGTGATAGGGAGAGCTGAGACACGCCCACTGAGCTGTGATAGCCAGAGCTGAGACACGCCCACTGAGCTTTGATAGGGAGAGCTGAGACACGCCTCCTGAGCTGTGATAGGGAGAACTGAGACACACCTCCTGAGCTGTCAGCTTGATATAAATCTAGCAGAGCAATGAATGTGGAGATCTCTGGATCCACGTGAGGTACAGGGCTGGTTCTAGCTTTGTTAGAAAGGTATTGTCATGCACTATATGATGTCTGATTTTCATTTTTTACATTATTCATGGGATAACCCCTTTAAGACTAATAGATACCTCAAAATAATTACTTTACATTCCCCATATTTCTACTTTATGTTGACCACAGTGCAGGGGGCTGTTGGGGAGGCTGAGGGAGCCCTCTCTGCGATCCTCTTATATGCCATGGTCAGCATTGATTGCTGCATTTAAGGGGTTTAAAATCTGACGGCATCTGCATTGACAGCGATCCCTGACAACCCCTTTCAGTCAGATGCCAGATCCTTCCACCAATTCTTCTTATGTCACCCAACACTGTTACTATGTCCCGATGCGGTACAACTCCAGTTGTTTTTGCATCCGATCAATGCTAAAAGACGGATTTATTCTACTCACGTGGGACCTAGGAGGGATGAAACCTAGGTCGGGCGGACTCTGGGAAACTGGAATTTTATATCTGATATCTTGTGGTTTAGAAGAAATCAGTTTTTAAGCCCAAAGTGCCTGCAGTGCTTCACTTATCTTGCTCCTCGATTCCCGATATTACAGGTTGATTGTGGAGCAGTTTCACCTCTCCATTCACACCTATGGGACGACTGCCAGTGCTCAGCTATTGTTAGAACTCCTATAGTGAAGGGAGGGCGGTCGCACATGTGCAGTGTGCTCTTAGTTCACTTTGGGGACCCCCATTCTGCAGACAGCAGCAGGTCTCGGGAGGGACCTCCACCTACCCGACATTAATAGCATATTCTAGCAATACGTCATCATTGTCCTATATGGAGCCACTCCTTTAATATTTTTCCAGAGACATCAGTACATTTGTGAGATTAACCCATTTCTCAATCCTCCCTCTAACTGGTCATTTGCCCCAGCGACACCTCATCTCCCAGATATCAAGCCAGGATTCCCATTTGGTTCATGGGACCCTGCAATCACATTTCTTATGGATGAAGAGCACATGTCCACTAGGCCGAGCATGCATGTATCCTAAACAGGAAGAAAATCTAGTGCTAGAACAGTGGACATCTCCACAAAAACTGAAGGAGCAGGAGGTGAAATCCAACATCAGAGATGAGTCAGGAGGCCCCATACACATTAGATCAGCCCCTCTAGCTGTTGCAAAACTACAACTCCCAGCATGCCCAGACTGCCTAAATCTATCAGCTAACAGGAGGGCATGGCGGGAATTGTAGTTTTACAGCAGCTGGAGGCCAGCCTGCATTAGATGGTTGATCGATGTGTATCAAATGCTGGATTGAAATGAAGGATCACCCCTTTCCTGGAGGGAACCACGCGCCACAGAAAGTCCCACGAAGACAAGCTCTACTAATAATGCGAACGCCTGATCTTTGTTTTATAAAGAACTTTATTGACAGCACAGGGAGGGCGGTTACTTCTTCTTGGACACACCAACTGTACGTCCACGGCGGCCGGTGGTCTTTGTGTGCTGTCCTCTCACACGCAGACTGTAAGGAGAGAAGAAAAGGTGCGTTATTGAGGAACGATACAACAAGACATCAATTCCCAGCAGTTTCTCAGTTTGTCATCTGGAGGGATAACGTGAGGTCACTGGACTGGATGGGGAGCACTGCCTTCTGTTAGGATCCATTATTGTCTCTGAAAAGTCACTCCAGACAAGAGACCAGCTGGGGTTAGACAGCAGATCCAAGCACGACCACGACCGTCAGGAGCATCAAGAGACAGTTCAGCTCCTCGAACATAGGCCGGGTGCCATGTCACCTGAGGACTAACAGCAATGAGAGGCCACCACATGGCAGGGCACTGGACAATGTGACTACACTGACAGGTTTTAGTTTAACAGTGTCAATTAACCAGGACATGATTTGCACATTACAAGCTGCCAAGACCTTAAAGGGGTTGTGCAGCGATTAATACAGATGACCCATCCCCCAGGGTAGGTCAATATCTGACTGGCGGGGGTGCTGTTTGAAGCGGGGGCGCTCTATGACTTCACACTAATTACAAGGACTCCCTCCGTTCAGGTAACTAGAACCAGTACTAGTCATTAGGCTGCACATGGGGCGCTGCCTCCTAATCAAACAGCTGATCGGCAGGGGTGAAGGGTGTCAGACCCCACTGATCTGATATTGATCACCTACACTGAGGATATAAACCGCTGCACAACCCCTTTAACTAAGGTTCTCTAATGGACTACAAATCCCAGCAGATCCAGACGACCAGCAGCATGTGTTGTAGTCTGGGGGATGCAGATGGATCCTGCCCATCAGAGGCAGAACCGTGAAACCAACTCCAGAACACAGCAGAGATCATCACTGGGTGCAGACAATGGGGTGAGGGGGTGATCCGTCTACAGAGGACACAGGTTAATGGATTGTGCAGGAGGTGACATTACTACCAGTACATGCAAGACGTCCATTAGTGCAGAGGAACCTGATGCTTCACATTACAAACCAGAACCTGCGCTGCCGCCCCCTTCCCCCCACATATTATAACAAATCCTAACAACTGTGCAGAATTAGAGGATAATCTGAACCCAGAAGTCTGTGTGCTTTGTCTTTAACCCTTTGCTGATGAGCCCATTTTCTCATTAAGTGCTCCAGGGTCAGACAACCCATGGGTGTCATCTGTGTGAAGTAGCTGGCATCTACCACCATATCTAAGCCTCCTACACCCACTGTATATGTAGTCATTACTGTCCCCATTCACTTGGAGGACAGAGCTGCAGCGCTCCCGACAGCTGATCAGCAGAGGTCCAGGAGCTGATAAGGCCAAGCATTAATAATGTCCTAGAACCCCCTTAAAGGGATATTCCAGTTTTGTCAAGCTATCCCTTGTCCTGTGGATAACTTAACTAGAACACCCCTATCTAGGTCTCTGACTGCAGCATATCCGAATGTAACAAACCCACAAGTGTCATGGCAAGGAAGCACTGCAGCCATGAAGAACTAGAGGCAACGTCAGCCGAGAAGGGTGAAGTGCAGACTCCTTCCTCCTGGAGATCCGGCCAGACAGAAGTCTCCAGGATAAAAGCAATCTGACAGAACTCCGGCCGATACAAGACGACGGAATAAATAAAGCCGTACACGCTCGAGTCCAGACACTCACCCCCAGAAGTGACGCAGGCCTCTGTGCGCCTTGATCTTCTTCAGCCTCTCCAGATCCTCACGGAGTTTGTTATCAAGGCCGTTGGCCAAGACCTAAAAGGGACAGAGCAGTCAGTTTATGCCCCAAAACAAATTCCTCTCATAAGCCACAGAAACCCCATGCTGCCCGCCATAAGGGGGTCTGCAGAGATCAGGTCCACAACACTGCTGAAGAGGCCCCCCAACTACAATGACCGGTTCTGTGTCACTGTACAGACAGCAGGAGCGAGGACATGGAGAGACCTCAAAGCAGAGCCCGCTTCAGATTTGGCCATTTAAAGGGACTAAACAATTCTTATTTGTAGGAAGGGTCTTCACAATAAGATGAACAGAAAGCGCCACCTTCAGCTGTGATCTGTGGGGAAACCTGACAGTAAGACCTCATTCACCTCTATGGGGCCGGGAGGCTAGCTCTGTGCCGTGGCTCCTTTGAAGCAGGTCCTATACTTGTCCGTGCGCACGGACAAGTATAGGCATTTTGAATGGGGCCGCACAGCGTGTGTTCCGAGCGCTGCGGAACACAAGCCGGGCGTCCCCCGTATTTTTGCGGGGCCACAATAATGCGGCCGTCTGAACTTTAGTTTCCCTATAGCGCCTCCACAGAGAAGGTGAAGTATTACACTATCAATGAGTTGTGTGTCAAGCAGGACACATCCTCCAGATACTCTCCATTACTGGTAGGTGTACGAAAATAGGTTTTAAACACTTCAGTCACTAAACCGGGCTCGCTGTGGTGGAAGAAACGCAATCGTCCATAAGCCGCCATAGAAATAGAATAACCTGTCAGCCATCACCTCGGACAACTCAACCACAGAAGTGTCCTTATTAAGAGGTCTCCAGGAAACCCTCATCTTAGAGGAGCCATCACCTCTCCTGACATGCCTGGTTTAGTAACTACTTGCATCCCTGTAATTATTCTGGAGCATCTACTCTTCATTATGTTGTGCCGTTCCTTTATTATTAGCACTAGAAGTTAGGAACGAATTGCTATTAGCCTTCAGTAAGGGAACAGAGGGGAGGTAACCAGTTGGGGGTGTATCCCTGCACAGACTGACTCTAGCCAATCAGTGCTGTCATGTTCAGTCTGTGCAGGGACACACCCCCAACTGGTCACCTCCCCTCTGTTCCCTTACTGAAGGCTAATAGCAATTCATTCATAACTTCTAGTAGTAATAATAAAGGAATGGCACAACATACAGACATAAGAATAGATGCTCCAGAATTATTACATGGGGAATGTATGAAGCTATTAAAACAGCAGGCATGTCAGGAGTGGTGAAAGGTCCTCTAACTCTATGGGACTGCCAGAGACCATGGATAACAAGCGCTCACCCATCTCCAGCAACCCATAGAACTCAATGGAATTGCAGCTTACCTTACTGGCATGGCCGCCACTCCATTCAGACAGGGGAACAGAGTCCCCAACCGATCAGAACTTATCTCCAATACTGTATTAGAGGAGAAGTGCCTGTAAGGGGATGACCCCTATTTTGGGAACACAAGTCAGTCTTCCCAATCTAGCAGGGGGGCTGTTGGGAAAGCAGTTCCCCTAGTCATACCCAGGGTCACAGAGCGCCCCCTGCCCACTCCTCCGGACCACCTACCTGGCTGTATTTCCCGTCCTTGATGTCCTTCTGTCTGTTCAGGAACCAGTCGGGGATCTTGTACTGACGAGGATTCTGCATAATTGTCACCACGCGCTCAACCTGCCGGGAGATCACAGGTTAAATCACAGACCCAGACGGATGGAGATATCACCCTCCGGACCATCACTCACCTCATCCTCCGTCAGTTCTCCTGCACGCTTTGAGAGGTCAATGTCAGCCTTACGCAGGACCACGTGAGCGTAACGGCGTCCGACACCCTGAGAGAGAGAGAACGACGTTACTGAGAAGGTGGAACTACAACTCCCAGCCTAGGACATGCTGAGAGTTGTCGATGTAGCGCAGCTAGACACAGGGACGTAATTACGGCTCACCTTAATGGCGGTGATGGCGAAGGCGATCTTCCTGCGCCCGTCAATGTTGGTGTTCAGGACACGCAGAATGTGCTGGAACTTCTCAGGGATTACGAGCGACTGAGGACAAAAATAAGACGGGAAGAGTCACGTTATAAATCCCCAAGTAGGATTTCCTTAGCTTTTCAGCACCTCTGCTTGCTGTCAGTGAACATAGGCATCCATATTTACATCTAGAGGCCATAAACCTGTACAGACCCACTGACAAAAATGAAGCCTCCTATTCACTGACAGCAAGAAAAGACACTGAAAGTGGGAAGGAATTGAAACAAGACCCCATAGAAAGCTGCAGGGGCCCAGAAAACCAGTATAACATACAACAGCCCCATTATTTACACCCCTGAAGCCAAAAACTGGGGTGCAGTCCAGGGGCAGACCCAAGACAAGTCCAGGGCACCATATACAGGAAGAGGCCGGACGCTACATACCGGTACCTACTGTATATACCCACTTTCTGCACTTCCACATAAACAGGCGGCACACAGGGACCTGTCAGCCCTCATAATGGCCTGCCTGTAGGGATGCCCTCCAAAATACCACCGCAAAAGCCTCACCGGGACCCCCAGGAACACAAATCAGCCCTCACCCATGCCCGCCGTGCTATCCCCGGCTCAGATGGCACCAGATTGCCGGTAACCCCATCTCCTTTCCCTCTATAACACTCACCATGGCGGCGGCTTCAGGGAAAGAGAGAAAAAGGAAGTGACGCGCCTCTCCTTTTATACAAGAGCCGGCCCCTCCTACGTCATTTCCGGTAACTGAGCTCAAGGGTTTCTGGGGATTGTAGTCTGGAACCCGGAAGCAGAGTCGGAAGTTGGGAGGCTGTGCTGTGTTGTGCAGTGTCTAGAGCTCTCAGAGATGGCTGAGGTGAGATAATGGGAGTGATTGTACCATATGTCTGCTCTGATGTGGGCGTAGTCCCCCTGCTTCTTACTGGGGAGGTAAGGACGGTATCCAGGCCCGGGCATTGCCTGCAGCTGAGGATGACTCCATGAGCAGTCTGTCACTGCTGACAGGTGCAGAGAACTACATGTCCCATAATGACTTGCAGGTCAGATTTAGAAGGGGGTTTGAGTGATTGCTGAGATTCCTATAAACCTGTCCTGTGCAGCTGCATAGCCAATTCCTGGTCAAGATCTCCGCTTGCTGTCAGCAGATGGAATCATTATTCTTTACACCTAGACCCTAAAACCACTCACAGACCACATCTGGAGGAGTCTAGAAAACCCCTGGACTCCTGACCGATACACGTTACCTGCACTGATACATTGTAAGAAATCATCAGGACAGGAGAGGGATTTCTGCTGCGGAGGTGGCAGAGGATTGGATGCAATTGTAACAAAACCTCAGCTGTGACCGATATTTAAGTCTCAGGATGGAGGGTTCATTTAGTGACAGCAAGCAGAGATCTCACAAACAATGAAGAATAAATCTCTGACAAATTTCCTTCCAGATGGAGGATCTGACCCTGAACCTGGGAGATCTGGACCTGACCTCTGATGACCTCACCCTGGACACGGTGAGCAGTGAGTGTCCGACTACTGACCCCATCATCCCTCCATCTTGTCACTCACTCCATATTGCTCTCCGCCTCTCGGATCACGAGGAGGAGGCCTGATACGCGGGGCCTGATGAGGGATCTACAAGGGGCGCTACATAGAGGAGAATAGGAAGCTCTTGGGCCGCTGTATAAATGTCCTGTGTGTGTGGGGGGATCAACAACCTTCAGCACTCCAGCTGCTGTGAGACTACAACTCCCAGCATGCACAGTTACTCAGCTATTCTTGTAACTCCCATAGAAGTGAAAGGAGGATTCTGGGAGTTGTAGTCTCAGAACTGCTGGAGTGCCGGAGGATGCTGATCCCTATTCTAGTGAATTAGCTTCAGTCCGATCCCTCAGTGTATCAGGAAGGGGGGGGGGATCTCTGAATGGGGGTCCCGCGGTGACTGCAGTCTCTTCACCCTAATATGTCCTCTTACATCTACACGTCTCCCACTGACCTCTCTCTGCTCAGTCCACATTCAGGAGAACCTGGAGGACGCTCTTGTGCAGGAAGCCCTGAAGACGGTGAGTGATCTACAGATGAGATATGGACGCTTTGTGCTGATATTTCTATTTATTCTTAATTTGCTTCCTAAACAAAGCGATTTCCTATAAGATCTTCATTAGAAATCTCCTGCCGCTTCCCTCTGCAGAGTATGTGCAAGTCCTTCACCTAGCTGCTGAATCGTAACTCTGTCCGATCTCTACTCCTCTCTCTGCTCTCCCCCTCCCTTCTCCCAGTGTCAGAGATGGCAGCAGGGAGGGGGAGGAGGTTGTATGTGGCAGATCAGAGTGTGGAGGAGGGATAGGTAGGGAGAAGTCTTTGTACAAGGGTTCAGAAAGCAAAGGTGAGAGGGGATCCGTCATGAGTTGTACAGTCATGGCTAAAAGTTTTGAGAATGACACAAATCTTCTATTTTCACATGATCTGCTGCCCTCTGGTTTTTATGTGTGTTTGTCAGATGTTTTTATCACATACAGAAATATAATTGCAATCATATTAGGAGTAACAAAAGCTTATATTGACAGTTAGAATGAGTTAATGCAGCAAGTCAATATTTGCAGTGTTGACCCTTCTTCTTCAGGACCTCTGCAATTCTCCCTGGCATGCTCTCAATCAACTTCTGGACCAAATCCTGACTGATAGCCGTCCATTCTTGCACAATCAATGCTTGCATTTTGTCAGAATTTGTAGGTTTTTGTTTGTCCACCCGTCTCTTGATGATTGACCACAAGTTCTCAATGGGATTAAGATCTGGGGAGTTTCCAGGCCATGGACCCAAAATCTCTATGTTTTGTTCCCTGAGCCATTTAGTTATCACCTTTGCTTTATGGCAAGGTGCTCCATCATGCTGGAAAAGGCATTGTTGATCGCCAAACTGCTCTTGGACGGTTGGGAGAAGTTGCTCTCGGAGGACATTCTGGTACCATTCTTTATTCATGGCTGTGTTTTTAGGTAAGACTGTGAGAGAGCCGATTCCCTTGGCTGAGAAGCAACCCCACACATGAATGGTCTCAGGATGCTTTACAGTTGGCATGAGACAAGACTGGTGGTAGCGCTCACCTCGTCTTCTCCGAATAAGCTGTTTTCCAGATGTCCCAAACAATGGAAAAGGGGATTCATCAGAGAAAATGACTTTCCCCCAGTCCTCAGCAGTCCACTCCCTGTACCTTTTGCAGAATATCAGTCTGTCCCTGATGTTTCTTCTGGAGAGAAGTGGCTTCTTTGCTGCCCTCCTTGAGACCAGGCCTTGCTCCAAGAGTCTCCGCCTCACAGTGTGTGCAGATGCACTCACACCTGCCTGCTGCCATTCCTGAGCAAGCTCTGCACTGCTGGTAGCCCGATCCCGCAGCTGAAACACTTTTAAGAGACGGTCCTGGCGCTTGCTGGTCTTTCTTGGGCGCCCTGGAGCCTTTTTGGCAACAATGGAACCTCTCTCCTTGAAGTTCTTGATGATGCGATAGATTGTTGACTGAGGTGCAATCTTTCTAGCTGCGATACTCTTCCCTTTTAGGCCATTTTTGTGCAGTGCAATGATGACTGCACGTGTTTCTTTAGAGATAACCATGGTTAACAGAAGAGAAACAATGATGCCAAGCACCAGCCTCCTTTTAAAGTGTCCAGTGGTGTCATTCTTACTTAATCATGACAGATTGATCTCCAGCCCTGTCCTCATCAACACCCACACCTGTGTTAATGGAGCAATCACTGAAACGATGTTAGCTGGTCCTTTTAAGGCAGGGCTGCAATGATGTTGAAATGTGTTTTGGGGGATAAAGTTCATTTTCTAGGCAAATATTGACTTTGCAAGTAATTGCTGTTAAGCTGATCACTCTTTATAACATTCTGGAGTATATGCAAATTGCCATTATAAAAACTGAAGCAGTAGACTTTGTAAAAATTAATATTTGTATCATTCTCAAAACTTTTGGCCATGACTGTAGAAGTAGCAGCTTTTGAATGGAAACGATCCCATTTCCTGGCAGAGACTAAGCAAGGACTAAGGGCTCATGCATATGATCGTATGTATTTTGCGATCCACAGACAGAACGGATGTCATCCGTGTGACGTCATTTCCGTTTTTTGCAATGAACGGTTACGCATACAGGCTGCAAAAAACAGAACAGACGCGGATAAACAAGACGTTTGTGCGCATGAGCCCTAAGGGTCCGCAAAATGAGGATCTGCAAAAAATACATGTGATGTCCGTGTTGCATCCGTTTTTTTGTGGACCCATCGTAACAGTGCCTATTCTTGTCTCCAAAACGGACAATAGGACATGGTTGAGTGAATGGGGCACATTTACTATAATATCTGCCTCTTTTATTTTTTTTAGGCATAAAAATGCTGTTTAGACTGTCTTATTTTTTTAGTCGCATTTAGTACTAAAAATGTGGCTGTTTTTGAGGGTTTTGCGCCTCGTAGCCTATTTTGATTTTTTACACTAATCCAGAACTTTTCCACCTATTTTCTGACCTATTTATGTAGGTGCGCCTTTTTTGTGTATGAATCTGTCGCTAAAACAGAACAGAAACAAATTTCTACTTCAGGCCTGGCGTACTTTTATGGAGACGTGCGCCTACTTTGCACCACATTTTCATACTCGTACTAATTAGTCTTAGTGAACATGAACCTGTCATACTCCGATAGAACCACTAGAGGTCAGACTAATAGCATTACATCTAGTCTAATTCATCGAGTGCTGGGTGACTTTTTATAAATGCTTGGCAAAAGAAAGACGGGCCAAGCAAAACAGGGGAACTTTATAAATGTGCCCCAATATGTCCGGTTATTGTGTGTGATTTATTAACCAGTTAATTATCTTGTCAGTAATTGGTTTCTCTCCCCACCCTCTTCCATTGTATCCGCCGCCATCTTGCTTACTCTCAGGGTGTCGACCTCCGGCAGTACTCGAAACAAGTGGAGCTGGAGCTGCAGCAGATCGAACATGTGTCCATCAGAGACTGTATCCTTCACACCCTACAGGGAATAGTCTGACTGTCTAATCCCCCGTCCCTCTGCCTCCATTCCCTGTCCCTCTGTCCCCATCACTCTGACCCCCCGTCCTTCTGTCCCTCTGCCTCCATCCCCCTGCCTCCGGTCCCCAGCCCCATCCTCCTGCCCCGTCCCTTTGTCCCCATCTTTCTGCCCCCATCCCTCTGCCTCCAACCCCCTGCCCCCCGTCCCTCTGCCTCCAACCCCCTGCCCCCGTCCCTCTGCCTCCAACCCCCTTCCCCCTGTCCCTCTGCCTCCCCTTGTCTCCTCCCTCTGCCTCTGTCTTCCTGCCCCTGTCCCTTTGCCTCCATCCCTCTGCCTCCATCCCCCGGCCCCCCGTCCTTCTGCCTCCATCCCCCTGCCGTCCCTCTGCCTCCTGCCCCCCGTCCCTTTGCCTCCATCCCCCGGCCCCCCATCCTTCTGCCCCTTCTCTTTGCCTTTTGTCCTTTTTCCTCAGCTTGTTTGCAGACATAGAGCAAAGTCAGAACATTGCCTCCCTCCACAACCAGATCATCGCTTGTGACGCCATCCTAGAGGTGAGGTCCTCTCCAGCCGCTGCCCGGCTCATATCTGCATGCTTGTCTGCCCAAAACCTGAGGCTGCACTACTGAGACTCTGACATTGTGTAGTGCGGTCTCGGGTGTTGAGCAGCGGCTCAGTAGTGTAGATGTCTATGGGGCAGTTTCTGACATGACGTCTCCTTCCTCCTGTCATTTGTGTTTTTTTTCTGGGCTGATCGCAGAGGATGGGCCTGATGCTGGGCGGCTTCCAGTCTGACCTCAGCTCCATCAGCTCTGAGATCCAGTCCTTGCAGGAGATGTCACTGGCCATGAACATCAAGCTGAAAAACCGCCAGACAGTGAGGAGTGAGCTGAGCGAGCTGGTGGACGAGCTGATCATTCCCAACACCATGATAAGGTACAAGAGGGAAGGCAGCATGCACACAGAGAGACGCCAGGTGACAGCGCAGACAGTGATCAGAGAGACACCCATAGACAGGCAGGGAGGACGGAGAGGCCCTTCCGCCAGGCAGGGAGGACGGAGAGGCCCTTCCGCCAGGCAGGGAGGACGGAGAGGCCCTTCCGCCAGGCAGGGAGGACGGAGAGGCCCTTCCGCCAGACAGGGAGGACGGAGAGGCCCTTCCGCCAGACAGGGAGGACAGAGAGGCCCTTCCGCCAGGCAGGGGTGACTGAGGTGCCGGACGACAGCCAGTGATCACAGAGATGCCTACAGACAGCCCGTTGACAGCACAGACAGCCGCAGACACCCGGTTTTCTCTCTGTTGCAGTGTAATCCTGGAGGTCCCGGTCACAGAGCAGCAGTTTGTGGAGCAGTTACAGGAGCTGAATAATAAGATAAATTACGTGAAGGAGCAGGCGTTCAGAGACACTCAGGCCTGCGGGGACGTACAGGACACTCTGCACAAGCTCAAGATAAAGGTCTGTATCTCCTCATCCTCTTTTTGCTGCCCGGTGACCCTGAGGCAGTGGTCCCTGTGGATCTCCTCTTCTGTGGCTCTGTGCACTCCTCATGGCTGTTATTCTGGGTTTCAGGCTGTGGCTAAAGTCAGAGAATTCATTCTGCAAAAGATCTACTCCTTCCGGAAACCTATGACCAATTACCAGATCCCCCAGAATGCTCTGCTGAAGTACAGGTGGGTGCGTGAGTGGAGGCCGCGTCGTGAGCAGTCATCGTACTAATCATGGGGCCAAATTCTCAATCCTCAAGATGCTCCTCCTGTCCCTCTGTTAGTTCTTTCTGGCAGACAACCACTCTCCCCTCCTCTTAATGTGCAGAGTGTGTGACACATGATCCGGGTCATTTGTCAGGAATGTGTCAGACTCTAA
The DNA here is from genome assembly GCA_900303285.1 of Rhinella marina. Taxonomy (NCBI): domain Eukaryota; kingdom Metazoa; phylum Chordata; class Amphibia; order Anura; family Bufonidae; genus Rhinella; species Rhinella marina. Next base: position 130,308 of record ONZH01018628.1, on the reverse strand, counting down.
TATCTGCTTTATCAGGTTATCATTCCTTCATTCGTGTGCAGACTCCCTGATATTCAGCCCACAACCTGTTCCTAGTGTCAGACTTTTCTCATATGGTCATGTCTCTCTCAATAATACTTACTGGAGGTGAGATCTGTGTGTCCAGGATGTTGCTGTCATTACTAGCTCTCATGTATCAGCACAACTCCTTGTACAGCTCTTGAATATGGTGCGGATTCCCCTTCCTTCCCCCTTCAGAGTTTGCCATGGGTGTTCTGCGTTCTCTCAACACTTGTACACAACCTATGGAAGTCTCCCCCCTGTAAAGTGCCTTGTGTGTGCTTTCCTGTCTTTATACAGGATGTTCCCCCCTCTCCACCCTCTGATCTGCTGTGTACAACCTCCTCCCCCTTCAGAGTCTGCCATGGGTGTTCTGCTTTCTCTCAACACTTGTACACAACCTATGTGAGTCCCCCCTTCTGTAAATTGCCTTGTGTGTGCTTTCCTGTCTATATACAGGATGCTGTTCCTTCTCCACACTCTGATCTGCTGTGTACAACCTCCTCCCCCTCCCTGCTGCCATCTCTAATACTGAGAGAAGAGAGCAGAGGGAGGTGTCAGAAACAGCTGAGCTCTGACAGAGTTACGTCAGATTCAGCGGCTAGGTGAATGACTTACACACACTGTAGAGGCAGAATGGTAGGATTTTTTTAAAATTAAGATTATTTAGGAAGTTCCTTAAAGGCTATGTACACCTTCAGGGAGCAATTTTTTTTATGATTGCATTTTACTCATTTTGGGCTAAAAATAATTTTTTCAATTGGTCCTTATATAAAAATATTGAGCCGTTCTGTCACAAAGGGTTAACTGTTTAGCTATGTGAATGGTACTTTCACTTTCACTTTGTGCTGGTCATCTAATAAACCTTATCTCTAAACTACTGAGAGGCCATAAACACTCATTTAAGGGCTGTATCAGACCTCCTGAGAGTCAGCCAGATCATTGCTAACAAGAGTTTCGTAGGAGCGCTCATTAGCCATGATCTGCCTGTGAACACATGCCGCCGGCAGTCGCCAAAAAAATCTGCCAGCAGCAGATTGTGCTGGCCAAGCAGCCTGTGCTGCCGGCAAATAATAATTCTGTATGGGGATGAGCGATGGCATTAGCGATCACTCCTCCCCATACTGTGGAGGAGATCGCCTCCACTGACGAGCAGCCGACTGTCGGGGAGGAACGCTTTCTTCCCGACAATCGCAATGCTCATCTGCAGGTGTAATACAGCCCTAAGCCACATTATTATCAGTAAAATAAGAATTGAGCTATAATGAGTGTTTAGGAGATCAGAGATAAGGAGCCGTCAGCTGAGCTGCCTGATGGAACAGAGTGAAAATTCAGGTCCTGCTACTAGAGAATCTCAAAGCTGCACAGAGAAAGGGGCTCAATATTTTTAATAAAAAACAATAGAAGAAATTATTTTTAGCTCAAAATGAGTACAATGCAATAATAATTTTGAAAAATTGCCGTCAAAGGTGTACATAGCCTTTAATTTTGCATGAAGGAAGCAAAATGAAAAATATAAAAACAGTGCAAAGGTTTGGACAACCCATTAAAGGGGTTGTCTAAGTTATTTTTGTGTCCTTTGTAACTAGGCAAATGTGATGGTTTTTCAATGTTTTTAAGCTCCTCTGGCCTGCTGCCAATGGTTCTTGTTGCTCTGTAGAATCCCTTTAAGCCCTCTTCACATCCCCCATATAACGCTCTCATTCTGCGGTCGCCCCCGCTCTCTATATAAACTACACCTACAACTTCTCTGCAGGTTCTTCTATCAATTCCTCCTGGGGAACGAGAGATCTGTAGCTCAGGAGATCCAGGACGAGTACGTGGAGACCATGAGCAAGGTCTACCTGTCCTACTTTAAGTCTTACACCAGCCGCCTGATGAAGGTGCAGGTGAGGAAGGAGAAATGGCAGACAAGCAGCGGCGCCGGCAGAGAATACGGAGGCACAAAATGTGTTTTATAGGAATTGGTTCTTCCCCGTGGAGAAGTCCTGTGTATCCGTGACATGTCCTTCCCTCAAGTGCCACATGACCCCAGTTATATGACATATAGGACACCTCCATGGACTGCCTGATAGAATGAAACATGGTGACTTCACATGTGACCCAGCACACGTTCTATGTCATTTAAAGAAGACCTCTCCCCTCTCCTGACATGTCTGTATTAATATCTTTATGCATTCCCCATATAATAACAATTCTGGATCATCTATTCTTATGGCTCTATGTTGTGCCATTCCTTTATTATTTCTACTAGAAGTTATGAATGAATTGCTAGCAGTCTGCAGTAAGGGTACAGAGGGGAGGTAACCAGTTGGGGGTGTGTCCCTGCACAGACTGAACATGGCAGCACTGATTGGATAGAGTCAGACTGTGCAGGGACACACCCCCAACTGGTCACCTCCCCTCTGTATCCTTACTGCAGACTGCTAGCAATTCATTCATAACTTCTAGTAGGAATAATAAAGGAATGGCACAACATACAGACATAAGACTAGATGTTCCAGAATTGTTATTACATGGGGAATGCATGAAGCTATTAATACAGACATTTCAGGAGCGGGGAGAGGTCCTCTTCAAAGGGAATGGCCCAGGAGCATTTACTACCCATACACAGGGATACACAGCGGTGACTGCTGATCACCTGAACAGGGTACTGCACATGTGTGACCACCGCTCCATCCTATAGGACTGAGGAGCACAGCACTCGGCTGTATCTGTCAGTCCTATAGATGTGAACTGAGCGGTGCGCACTAGGGAACTGTGGAGCCCCTGTTCTTGTGAACGCAGGGGTCCCAGTGGTCGGACCCCCAGCAATCGTAGACTTATCATCGAGCCTGTGGATAGGTGATAAATGTTTTATGGGCCAATCCCTTTAAGGGCTCATTCACACGACCATATGTATTGTGCGGTCTGCAAAAAATACGGATGACCTACGTGTGCATTCCGTATTTTGCGGAAAGGAGCAGCTGGCCCCTAATAGAACAGTCCTATCCTTGTTCGTAACGTGGACAATGAGGGCTCATGCACACAAACGTATTTTCTTTCCACGTTTTTTTTTTTGTGCAGACCATATGCGGAACCATTCATTTCAATGGGTCCGCAAAAAAAAAACAAAAAAAAACCGGAGGTTACTCCGTGTGCATTCCGTTTCCGTATGTCCGTATTTCCTTTCCGCAAAAAAATAGAACATGTTCTATTATTGTCCACATTACAGACAAGGACAGTTCTGTTTTATTAGGGGCCAGCCGTTAATGCACACAGACATCATCTGTATTTTTTGCGGATCCGGTTTTACGGACTGCAAATTACATACGGTCGTGTGCATGAGGCCTAATAGGACATGTTCTATTATTTGTGGAACGGACATACGGAAAACCAAATGCACACGGAGTAACTTCCGTTTTTTTTTAGGATGGATGAAGTGAATGGTCCCGCATCATGTGCATGAGCCTTAAGCCTCTTGGTAACCGGATGCTGACACCCGGGGGACGGATGAATGCCGTGCACAGGACTTCTCCATGGACTGTACCATTTGGGTGTATGCGCTGGTATAATAGAGGTAGGGGGCAGTATTAGAGGTATCGGGGGCGGCCTCTCTGCTCATCTTCCTGCATGATAACGTGCTCTTCTTCTCAAACTTTTTTTTTTGTTTTTTAGTACGAGGAAGTCGCAGAGAAAGATGACTTGATGGGCATTGAAGACACAGCCAAAAAAGATATCCTGATCCATGAGACCCACCAAGCACCACTGACCCCCATCATCTGCTACCTTTTCTGTAGATTAAAGGGGTCTTCTGGGCGTTACATACTGATGACCTATCCTCAGGTTATGTCGGTAGGGATCTGACTCCAGCGGGTTGGTGCCTCTTCCTCAGTCTGTGACATCACGTCCCATTTAAGTGCAGTACCAAGGACGGCCACTATACAGTGTACGGCGCTGTGCTCGGTCTATGATGAAAAGGTTGTAACGCTCATCACCGGCCCTTCATATAGCTGATCAGCGAGGCGCCAAGAGTCAGACCCCCACTGATCTGTATGGGTGACCTACCCTGAGGATAAGTCATCAGTATTAGGGCCCATTCACACGACCGTGGAGCGCGGTCTGGGACGGTCCACGAAAACCCGGACTGTGCTACTTCTGTGGGCAGGAGCGCACGGCGTCATTGTTTGCTATGACGCCGTGCGCTTCCTGAGGCCGCCGCTGTACAGTGATACACTCTATATGCTCGTATAGAGTCTATCACTGTACAGCGGCGGCCTTAGGAAGCGCACGGCGTCATAGCAACCAATGACACCGTGCGCTCCTGCCCACAGAAGGAGCACGGTCTGGGTTTTCACGGACCATCCCGGACCGAGCTCCACAGTCGTGTGCAAGGGCCCTTACAATACTGGAAAACCCCTTTAACATGGAAAATGAAAACCAAATGCTGTGTAAAAAATGACATTAAATGGGCTGTGCCAAGATTACAAATGACTCCCTATGCACAGGATAGGGTATAACTAACAGATCTCTGTCACCCACACCGTTCCCGAGAAGAGAGGTCCTATTCCCCTTAATCTAATGGAGCGGCAGGTTGAGCACGCCCCCTGCACTCTATGGGACCGCTGCAAATAGCTGAGCTGAGTCGGCTGTCTCTGGCGCTCCCATAGAGAATGATAGAAGCGGCAGGACACATGCGCGACCTGCGACTCGGGGAGACGTGATCCCCCACCCCCCCGCCCTTCTTAGGATCATGGGATCCCAGCAGTTGGAGCCCCAGCGATCTGTTAGTTATCCCCTATCCTGTGCATAAAGGATAACGTCTAAACTTGGCGAACCCCTTTAACAGCATAAAAAAGTTATCCCCTTTATCCAACACAAGCTGAAAAATGTTGAGAGAGATCTGGTCATTAAAGGGGTTGTCTCACTTCAGTAAGTGGCATTTATCATGTTCAGAAAGTGAATACAAGGCACTTACTAATGTATTGTGATTCTCCATATTGCTTCCTTTACTCTCTGGCTTCATTTTTCCATCACATTATACACTGCTCGTTTCCATGGTTACGACCACCCTGCAATCCATCAGTGGTGGTCGTGCTTGCACACTATAGGAAAAAGCACCGGCCTATGTGCGCTCCCATGGTCCCAGAGAGGCTGACGCTTTCTCCTATAGTGCGCAAGCATGACCACCACTGATGGATTGCAGGGTGGTTGTAACCATGGAAACGAGCAATGTATAATATGATGGAAAAATGAATCCAGCCAGCAAAGGAGGCAATATGGAGAATCACAATACATTAGTATTAACTTTCTCTACATGATAACTGCCACTTACTGAAGTGACAAAACCCCTTTAAGTCCCAAAATGTGAGGTTTAAGGGGTTAATTTCATGATGATCTTGCTCCTCCTCCATATTGGCTGTGTACACGCCCCCCCACAGCCAATATGGAGGAGGAGCAAGATCATCATCACAGTCTATTTTCCTTAACCCCGAGGCACGCTTCTTTTCTAAGCCGGCTTTACGGAATAAGAACACGGTATTTACAGTCGGGAACAGAGCCGCCATCATCAGCCCAACTGAGCTGGAGGGTCCAATCATCGTGCCGCACTCCGCGCAGAGGAGCGACGTCCGAGTAAGTGCCGGGGGTCACTGGTCGTCTATGGGGCTAAGGGCGTATGTATTTTGCAGTCCGCAAAACACGAATCCGCAAAAAATACGCATGACGTCCGTATGCATTCCGTATTTTGCGGAACGGAACAGCAGGCCCCAAATAGAACGGATCTGTCCTTGTCCGCATTGCGGTCTAGAGTCCTGTCCTTTTTCCCCGGGTCCCCTCACCCCATCCTCTCTCCGCAGTACCCGTTCGAGTCCCTGTTCCGCAGTCAGCACTATGCCCTGCTGGATAACAGCTGCCGGGAGTTCCTCTTCCTGTCGGACTTCTTCCTGGTGAGCGGCGCGGCGGCTCAAGAGCTGTTCAACGCGGTGATGGGCCGGAGCTTATCAATGTTCCTGGTGAGTTGCCGCTGATCCCTCCGACCCAGATGGAGAGTCTTCAAAATGGTGAGAACGATAACAGCCAATCGGGTCTCTGCTTTCATAAGCTGAAGGGCCCTAGGAAATTGAGAGCTGGAATCTGATTGGCTGCGGCGGACGGCTGCTCCAGTCTCTCGTTTGCGCCAGTTTGAGGCTCCCCCCCCCCCCCCCCCGATGTCATTGTGTGCATTGAGTCTGATGAATGTGACCGGTGACACCGAAACGTCTCCATCCACAGAAGCACATCGACTCCTACGTGTCCGACTGCTACGACAGCATCGCCATCTTCCTGTGTATACACATTGTGCTGAGATTCAAGGGCATAGCCCAGAGGAGGGACATCCCCGCCATAGACAAGTGAGGCGTGCTTTCTTATCCGATTCACAGGGTGTGGACATTTTCGCAACCTTTTTTCATTGATTTTGACCTACTGTTGTCTGTATGCAGCTCTTATGCTGACCTATGTGTTGCCATGGTTACAAACAACGGACGAACCCTGTGTAATCTGACCCTGCAGCCCTAAGTTCTCTTGATAACCTACTGTGTGTGTTTAATGGTGACCAACCTACCAGTAATTCCCATCGTACTTACCTGTTACAGGTACTGGGAGGCCCTGCTGGACATGTTGTGGCCCCGATTCCAGCATATCCTGGAGCTGAATATACAGAGCATCCGGAACACGGACCCTCAGAGGCTGGGAACACTGGACACAAGACCGCACTATGTAAGATCCCGTGGTTAACATGTGGTACATTATATGTGGTATAGAGCAGAACAGCAGAATAGTGAGTGCAGCTCTGGAGTATAATACAGGATGTAACTCAGGATCTGTAATGTATGTACACAGTGACTGCACCAGCAGAATAGTGAGTGCAGCTCTGGAGTATAATACAGGATGTAACTCAGGATCAGTACAGGATAAGTAATGTATGTACACAGTGACTGCATTAGCAGAATAGTGAGTGCAGCTCTGGAGTATAATTCAGGATAAGTAATGTATGTACACAGTGACTGCACCAGCAGAATAATGAGTACAGCTCTGGAGTATAATACAGGATGTAACTCAGGATCTGTAATGTATGTACACAGTGACTGCACCAGCAGAATAGTGAGTACAGCTCTGGAGTATAATACAGGATGTAACTCAGGATCAGTACAGGATAAGTAATGTATGTACACAGTGACTGCACCAGCAGAATAGTGAGTACAGCTCTGGAGTATAATACAGGATGTAACTCAGGATCAGTACAGGATAAGTAATGTATGTACACAGTGACTGCACCAGCAGAATAGTGAGTGCAGCTCTGGAGTATAATACAGGATGTAACTCAGGATCAGTACAGGATAAGTAATGTATGTACACAGTGACTGCACCGGCAGGATAATGAGTACAGCTCTGGAGTATAATACAAGATGTAACTCAGGATCAGTACAGGATAAGTAATGTATGTACACAGTGACTGCACCAGCAGAATAGTGAGTGCAGCTCTGGAGTATAACACAGGATATAACTCAGGATCAGTACAGGATAAGTAATGTATGTACACAGTGACTGCATTAGCAGAATAGTGAGTGCAGCTCTGGAGTATAATTCAGGATAAGTAATGTATGTACACAGTGACTGCACCAGCAGAATAGTGAGTGCAGCTCTGGAGTATAATACAGGATGTAACTCAGGATCAGTACAGGATAAGTAATGTATGTACACAGTGACTGCACCAGCAGAATAGTGAGTGCAGCTCTGGAGTATAATACAGGATGTAACTCAGGATCAGTACAGGATAAGTAATGTATGTACACAGTGACTGCACCAGCAGAATAGTGAGTGCAGCTCTGGAGTATAATACAGGATGTAACTCAGGATCAGTACAGGATAAGTAATGTATGTACATAGTGACTGCACCAGCAGAATAGTGAGTGCAGCTCTGGAGTATAATACAGGATGTAACTCAGGATCAGTACAGGATAAGTAATGTATGTACACAGTGACTCCACCTTTATGTAGATTCTATATAAACAGGAAAATGGATTTTAAAAGGTAGAAAAATGCTTTCCTGTACGCTCCGCTTTGTATATGTGAATCCCGCTTTCTCTTCATCCCTCACAGATCACTCGACGTTATGCAGAATTCTCTTCGGCTATCGTTAGCATAAATCAGACCTTTCCAAATGAGAAGACGAACGTCCTCCTGGGGCAGCTGCAGGTACCGTCATCTAGTGTGTATGAGACACATACAGAGTCCATATATACGGCACGTGGACTTCAGTATACAGAGGCTGGCACCAGTGGTTAGGAGAACCTGGCAGTATACAGAGGCTGGCAGTGTACACCCCACCAGTGGTCAGGAGAACCTGGCAGTATACAGAGGCTGGCAGTGTACACCTCACTAGTGGTTAGGAGAACCTGACAGTATACAGAGGCTGGCAGTGTACACCGCACCAGTGGTTAGGAGAACCTGGCAGTATACAGAGGCTGGCAGTGTACACCCCACCAGTGGTTAGGAGAACCTGGCAGTATACAGAGGCTGGCAGTGTACACCCCACCAGTGGTTAGGAGAACCTGGCAGTATACAGAGGCTGGCAGTGTACACCGCACCAGTGGTTAGGAGAACCTGGCAGTATACAGAGGCTGGCAGTGTACACCACACCAGTGGTCAGGAGAACCTGGCAGTATACAGAGGCTGGCAGTGTACACCACACCAGTGGTCAGGAGAACCTGGCAGTATACAGAGGCTGGCAGTGTACACCTCACTAGTGGTTAGGAGAACCTGACAGTATACAGAGGCTGGCAGTGTACACCGCACCAGTGGTTAGGAGAACCTGGCAGTATACAGAGGCTGGCAGTGTACACCCCACCAGTGGTTAGGAGAACCTGGCAGTATACAGAGGCTGGCAGTGTACACCCCACCAGTGGTAAGGAGAACCTGGCAGTATACAGAAGCTGACAGTGTACACACCCAGCCAGTAGTTAGGAGAACCTGGCAGTATACAGAGGATGGCAGTGTACACCCCACCAGTGGTTAGGAGAACCTGGCAGTATACAGAGGCTGGCAGTGTACACCCCACCAGTGGTCAGGAGAACCTGGCAGTATACAGAGGCTGGCAGTGTACACCCCACCAGTGGTTAGGAGAACCTGGCAGTATACAGAGGCTGGCAGTGTACACCCCACTAGTGGTCAGGAGAACCTGGCAGTATACAGAGGCTGGCAGTGTACACCCCACCAGTGGTTAGGAGAACCTGGCAGTATACAGAGGCTGGCAGTGTACACCCCACCAGTGGTAAGGAGAACCTGGCAGTATACAGAGGCTGGCAGTGTACACCCCACCAGTGGTTAGGAGAACCTGGCAGTGTACACCCCACTAGTGGTCAGGAGAACCTGGCAGTATACGGAGGCTGGCAGTGTACACCCCACCAGTGGTCAGGAGAACCTGGCAGTATACAGAGGCTGGCAGTGTACACCCCACCAGTGGTCAGGAGAACCTGGCAGTATACGGAGGCTGGCAGTGTACACCCCACCAGTGGTCAGGAGAACCTGGCAGTATACAGAGGCTGGCAGTGTACACCGCACCAATGGTTAGGAGAACCTGACAGTATAGAGGCTGGCAGTGTACACTCCACCAGTGGTAAGGAGAACCTGGCAGTATACAGAGGCTGGCAGTGTACACCCCACCAGTGGTTAGGAGAACCTGGCAGTATACAGAGGCTGGCAGTGTACACCCCACCAGTGGTAAGGAGAACCTGGCAGTATACAGAGGCTGGCAGTGTACACCCCACCAGTGGTTAGGAGAACCTGGCAGTATACAGAAGCTGACAGTGTACACACCCAGCCAGTAGTTAGGAGAACCTGGCAGTATACAGAGGATGGCAGTGTACACCCCACCAGTGGTTAGGAGAACCTGGCAGTATACAGAGGCTGGCAGTGTACACCCCACCAGTGGTCAGGAGAACCTGGCAGTATACAGAGGCTGGCAGTGTACACCCCACCAGTGGTTAGGAGAACCTGGCAGTATACAGAGGCTGGCAGTGTACACCCCACCAGTGGTTAGGAGAACCTGGCAGTATACAGAGGCTGGCAGTGTACACCCCACCAGTGGTAAGGAGAACCTGGCAGTATACAGAGGCTGGCAGTGTACACCCCACCAGTGGTTAGGAGAACCTGGCAGTGTACACCCCACTAGTGGTCAGGAGAACCTGGCAGTATACAGAGGCTGGCAGTGTACACCCCACCAGTGGTCAGGAGAACCTGGCAGTATACAGAGGCTGGCAGTGTACACCCCACTAGTGGTCAGGAGAACCTGGCAGTATACAGAGGCTGGCAGTGTACACCCCACCAGTGGTTAGGAGAACCTGGCAGTATACAGAGGCTGGCAGTTCACATCCCACCAGTGGTTAGGAGAACCTGGCAGTATACAGAGGCTGGCAGTGTACACCTCACTAGTGGTTAGGAGAACCTGGCAGTATACAGAGGCTGGCAGTGTACACCGCACCAGTGGTTAGGAGAACCTGGCAGTATACAGAGGCTGGCAGTGTACACCACACCAGTGGTCAGGAGAACCTGGCAGTATACAGAGGCTGGCAGTGTACAGCCCACCAGTGGTTAGGAGAACCTGGCAGTATACAGAGGCTGGCAGTGTACACCCCACCAGTGGTTAGGAGAACCCGGACGGTCTTCCAGAACCTTCAGTCCTCCTTTCCTGTTTCAGGTTGAGGTGGAGAATTTCGTCCTGAGGATGGCGGCTGAATTCTCGTCTAGGAAGGAGCAGCTCATCTTCCTGATAAATAACTATGACATGATGCTGGGCGTCCTGATGGTGAGCGGTGAGCGCCCCGATACCTCCACTCGCTTTCTGCTCCCCACATCTTCATTGCGCTTCTCTTTGCTCCCTTAAAGGAACGGGCGACTTCTGACAGTAAGGAAGTGGAAAGCTTCCAGCAGCTTCTGACCGCACGGACTCAGGTCAGTGACTGCAGCCGCTCTTTACAGCACTTTACTTTATGGCAGTAGGTTGATGTAGGATTTCTACGTTAGGAGTTCATAGAAGAGATCTTGTCTCCATCCTTCGGGGGAATGATTGCCTTTGTAAAAGAATCAGAAGCTCTTATTGAGAAGGGGCAGCAGGACCGGCTGCGGAGCGAGGAAGGTGGGTGACGCCATGATACCAGATGTGTGTTATTAGGGGAGACTCCGCTCTAGACTGACTCGCCTCTATCTTTCAGCACGTGTGGCCCTGCTCGTCCGAGGCTTCTCTTCCACGTGGAAACAGGCGGTGGAGACGCTGAGTCAAGACGTCATGAGGTCATTCACCAACTTCAAAAATGGCACCAGCATCATACAGGTAAAACCAGGGCTATGGAGTCTGTAAGCCAAAACCCCGAATCCAACTCCGGCTCCTCAATTTCCCCGACTCCCTCATACATGGCGCATGTTTAACCCCTTCGCGCCCAACGCCGTACATGTACGGCGCTGGGGCGATGCGGGCACATGGCGCCCGCTCGCGGGTGCGGCAGGCGTCATGGCCGGCAAGTCTTTGCTGTTTCTAACAGCAGAGACTTGCCGCTACTTACCGCCATTGGCGGCGTCTTCCTCGGAGATTAGATGCCGTGATCACACGTGATCACGGCATCTAGTTGCGTCTCAACCCGGAAGCATTCGCTTCCGGGTGGTGTACAGGCACCCCGAGTGGCCAATCTGTACACCATATGAAAACTGTAATCCTCGCTGGTGAGGATTACAGTTTTCAAAGTGCAATTCTTATTCTGGCCACTAGATGGCAGGCCAGGATAAGAAATGAGCAATTCATGGATTTCTGGAGTCTATAAAATCCATAATTGCTCATAAAGAAAAAAAAAAAAAAGCCACAATATATAAGCCCATATTTGAGCTTTCCAATAGTAAAAAACAAATGTTAAAAAATATATAAAAAATAAAAAGATGTAAAAGTTCAAATCACCCCCCTTTCCTTATAAGTAAAAAATAAATACCTAAATAACAATAAATATAGACATAATGGGTATCACCGTGACCGAAAACGCCCGTACTTTTAAAATATAAAAAAAAAAATTCCAATACGGCGAATTGTGTGGCGGAATGGTATCAATAAAAACTTCAGATCGTTCCGCAAAAAATGAGCCCCCATACAGCTCTGTACACATAAATACCAAAAAGTTATAGGGGTCAAGATTTGACAAGGAAAAAAAAAAAGGGCAACTTTCTAATTATTTTATCACTATGAAAACGCAGGAAAAACTATACATATTAGGTATTGCCGGATTCGTACTGACCAGTAGAATGAAAGTAACGGATCAGTTTTAATGCACATCGAACGCTGTAAATAAGAAACCCGTAGAACTGTAGCGGAATAGCGTTTTCTTTGCAATTTCACCCGGTTTGGAATTTTCTTCCCGCTTCCCACTACACCGTATGCAATATTAAATAGTGGCATTGGAAAGTACAACTTGTCCCGCAAAAAACAAGCCCTCATACAGCTATGTGAACAGAAAAATAAAAGCGTTATGGCTGTTTGAAGGCAGGGAGCGCAAAACGAAAATGCATAACCGAAAAAAGCTCCAGGCGCAAAAGGGTTAAGTGATAACTTTAAACAGACTTTGCATAAATCAATAGTACAGATATGTCATGTAATATATGTTTTACTAGATATCTTTACTCTGAACTTTCAGTATCAGACTTCTCTCTGGGTACAGCTCACTAAGGGCCTGTTGTAGAAAAACTGTCTAGGTCTAAGACTTTCTTTGTTGCCCATAGCAACCAATCAGAGCTCCCCTTTCATTTCTCCAGAGCACCATATGAAGTGAGAGGGGAGCTCTGATTGGTTGCTATGGGCAACAAAGAAACTTCTACACCTAGACAGTTTTTATACATAAGGCCCGAGGTGTTTTACATCAGAGGAAAAGCAAACTAAAACATAAAGCAGAGAGAACATGGTCTGGACAATTGATTTATGTACAGTTTATTGAAAGTTTAGATATTCTAAGAAGTACTTGCCTTAAAGGGATTTTCTCAGCACATTGATTCACTGGCTGGCAGGCAGTTTGCACCCACCCTGTCTCCTCAGGCTGTGGGTGGGTCTCCAGCAGTTATTAGCATATATTAACTTACTCTGACAGAGCAGGAGGTTGTGATCTCTAACAATTCCAGGTAAAGCTTTTCAGTCCTCAGAACACCTGGACCTTTTGCTTACTGCAGCTAATCACTCAGAGCTCAGTCCCATCATTCTTCACTGCTCTCAGCCAATTAGATAAGTCTTTCTGTCTGCAGGTTACCATAGAAACCTGTGAGCAGTCAGAGACCTGCTGAACTGTCTATAGTTCATGAATAACCACTGTATTTAGAAAATGTGTTTTTTTAACTGTCCCTTTATGTTGAAAGCTAATCTTTGTAACTAGTGAGAAAACCCCCCTTAATCCTGTTTTTCTAATAGATTTCAGATAATTGCAGCCATTCCTTCCCAGTGCCTTTTTCCTCTGATCTGTAGCAGAGGAGCTTCACTTCTAAGCATCTATATAAAGGGCAGCACACAGTCATCTCAACTGAAAGCCTAAATCCTTAGATCAGGAATAGAACAGACATTTATAGGACATTTCTTCATTTTCCAAATTCTTATGAAAATAATTCAGCACTTACTGCACTGAACTAAATGTACCAATTTATTACATATTTTTGGAGTCGGTCCACTTTATATCGACTCCACAGCCCTGGGTAAAACGTAGACCGGATAAAGACAAAAAGAGTCAAAAAGCACAACCTTGTCTGCTAATTAGAGGGTTGTAACTCTGAATGCACTGTTCCCTTCACTCATTTATAGAATTACAGGATAAAGTTCTGGCTGACTGCAGTCACCACTAGGGGGAGCTCACTGCTTAAAGTTGTATACAGCTCCTAATTGAGCTCCCCCTAGTGGTGACTGCAACAGCAAGAACTTTATCATGTAAGTCTATGGCAGTGTGAATACATTTGGGGCAATGATGAAATTAAGATCTGCAGTCCCATGAAGAATTAGTTGGGTTAATGGGTTTTTGACACCGATTTGGATGGATACGGTAACACTTGCCGCTCCCTTGTTTTTCCACGTTCCCTTGTGAACACCATGGGGTCTGTATATGTCAAAAACACAAGTGGATCCTCTCAGGAGAGGTCTAATGGCTGCTCTACAGATCCTTATAAAATGGCACACATCTGTATATACTTATCATCTGAAATACTCTGTGCTGCTCCTCACAGAGATGGACTTGTATAGGCCACTGGTTTTGGTACCAGTTTATAAATATAGATCTGCAGCCCATGTATATAAAGGCTTTGCTCTTTTGTTTCTGTCCTGCAGGGGGCGCTCACACAGCTGATCCAGTATTACCACCGTTTCCATAAGATCCTGTCCCAGCCCCCGCTCAGGAATCTGCCGGTCTGTTCAGAATTAATAAATCTCCATCATCTGATGGTCGAACTCAAGAAACACAAACCAAACTTCTGAGGTGTCTCCGCGCTTCTGGCCACATACCGTCATAGGACCTACACTAACGTCTCGCTGCTGCTCCGTCTCTCTGTATTTGTGCAGAATGTCTTGTAATGTTTTAAATTTATTTAAAGTAATAAATCTGTCTTGAATATAGTAAAATAGCTCGGTTTTCAGATGCTTTCTCTTGTTTAGAGGGATTTTTCCCAGGGCTTAGATTGTGATGGTCTGGCACCTGCACTGACCAGCTGTTTGAAGGGGCTGCAGCACTATGAGTGCTGCAGCCTCTTCATTGTATATGAAGCACAGTGCCGTATAGGGGCCATGCTTGGTACTGCAGCTCAATCCCATTTACTTGAATAGGATGGCCCTGCACGAAGGCTAGGTGATCGATGTCCATGACATCACTGACCCGAAAATGATGCGACAAGACGTGACCAAGCACCCACACTGATCTGATACTTATAATAGGTTATTGGTGTTCCCTGCTCCAGTATGTATATGTTCTAATGCAGTGAGATTTTATCCATAGTAATGGCCACCAGTCACTGTTAGCGCCCTTTCAGACGACCACGGAGCACAGTCCGTGAAAACCTGGACCGTGCTCCTTCTGAGGGCAGGAGCGCACGGCGTCATTGGTTGCTATGACGCCGTGCGCTTCCTGAAGCCGCCGCTGTACAGTGATACACTGTACACACTCGTATAGAGTGTATCACTGTATAGCTGTGGCCTCAGGAAGCGCACGGCGTCACAGCAACCAATGGCGCCATGCGCTCCTGCCCTCAGAAGGAGCACGGTCCGGGTTTTCACGGACTGTGCCCGGCCGTTGTGTGAAAGGGCCCTCAGTCAAAGCGAAGGAAGGGGGGGGGGGGGGGAGAGTAGTATAGACTAGGGCTGGCCAACCTGAGGCCCTTCAGCTGTTGCAAAACTACAACTCCCAACATGCCCAGACTACCTACAGCTATCAGCAGGGCATGGTGGGAGTTGTAGTTTTACAACAGCTGGAGAGCTGCAGGTTGGCCATGCCTGGTATAGACTGTCCATAGGCCCCGGCCCTCTGCAGATATAATAGAGCTCGCCCGCTGTTGCAAAACTACAACTGCCAGCATGCCCTAACAGCTTGCATGCTGGGAGTTGTCATCTCATACATTGGGGGCATATAGCTAGGATATGCCCCCCCAACGTCTGACAGGTGGAACCCACAAAGAGAAGGAAAGCTGATCACGCATGTGCGGCCGCCCTCCATTTCTACAGGACTGCTGAATATAGTCAAGCAGGGCGCTCAGCTACTTCCGTCAGCCCAACAGAAGTAAATGGAGCGGTGGCCACACTTCCCATGAATTTCTGAGACCTCAAAAAATATTCAGAAATTCCATAGAAATTAATGGAGGCTGGCTGTGCATGTGTGATCCACTCTCCTTCTCTTTGCAGGCTTTGTTTGGGGCCAAATTCACACGCCTGTGGAGCACGGTCTGGGACGGTCCGTGAAAACCCAGACCGTGCTCCTTCTGAGGGCAGGAACACACGGCGTCATTGGTTGCTATGACACCATGCTCTCCTGCCCTAAGAAGGAGCACGGTTTGGGTTTTCACGGATGTGTGAATTTAGCCTTAGCGATATGTTTAGAGTCCCATCTCTGTGACCCAAACCTATCAGACATTAGGGTTATATCCTAGAGCAGGCATACTCAACCTGCGGCCCTCCAAGCTGTTGCAAAACTACAACTCCCACCATTCCCGGAAAGCCTACAGCTATCAGCCTACAGCAGGGCATGGTGGGAGTTGTAGTTTTACAACCACTGGAGGGCCACAGGTTGAGCATCCCTGTCCTAGAGACATACCCCCTATGTATGAGATGACACAACCCCTTTAATTCAGACATACCGCTTTCTACAGCCATAGCAGGGCCCGGGCGGTGGCTTTGCTGTGCTTTGACCCATACGTTCATAACCACACGGGTGACAGAATAAAAGTCAGACACAACATGTGGACTCAGTAAAGAAAGTATATATTGCTGCCGACTTTTTTTTCCCCCAAACACAAAAAAAAAAGCAAAGAAAAAAATTCTAAAAAGTAAAGGTTCTAGTATAAAAAACTATTACAATCTTAGGAAAATACCAGCAGAATATAGAATATGTCATATAAATTAATGAGATCCCACACAAGACCAAGGAGCACAGTGGATGAGGATGATGCAGGTGCTGGATATGATACAGATTAGGGGGAAGCAAAGCTGCTGCTGCCGCCGGGTAGAGTCCTGCTGATGACAACATGGCGGGGTCCATCACGTCGCTCTGCTTCATTGTGCTCCTTCACCAGGGTGGCCGGAATGGTGCCAATCACACCCTCATCTGTGCGGGAGGTGGGTCTCCAAATGCCGTCCTCGCCGGTAAGACGCACGCTCCCACACAGCAGAAACATCAGTCTTATTCGTTTTTTTTTTTTTTTTTTCCCAGTCCGTTCATCTCCCCCCACAGCCTGGGGGTCACCTGCTACTTCTGCTCCTTGGTCGGGGCGTAGTACAGCTCCAGGGGTTTGCTCACCTTCCAATATTTCTCGTTAACCAGCTCGAGCGTTAACGAACCGTTCAGAGTCTGAGGAGGGGGAAGAAGAAAAAACAAAAAAAACGGATAATCGTTAACCATTCGCTGACTTGTGCCATAAGACGGCACCTGCTGTATCATTCTCCTAAAGTAAAGCTTTTATACTCCGGTAACATCCAGAGCTGCATTTAGTAACTGCATACAATTCTACTGTATGTGGCACCTCCGATTTTACACTGCGGGATTGCGTGTTCAGTCGCAGGCCGTATTACACCGGTATTCTTCCCTAGCAGCGCGCTATGGGTGTGTCCTCCATGCACGCAGAATTGCACAACGGAAGAAGCTGTGATGACACTGACAACCCTTACACGTCCCTCGACATTATACACCATGTTCCAAATGATTATGCAAATTGGATTTAAGTGTCATAAAGATTAAAATGAAACTGATTGCTGGTCTTGTGTCTCAGGGCTCTTTGGATCACTGAAGTCAATCAGATACCTGTGATAATTAGTTTGCCCGGTGAGCCCAATTAAAGGAAAACTGGACGTTCCACAATATTAAGCAGGCATGGGAAAGAAAAAGGATCTCTCTGCTGCCGAAAAGCATCAAATAGTGCAATGCCTCGGACAAGGGATGAAAACATTAGATATTTCACAAAAACGTAAGCGTGATCATCGTGCTATGAAGAGATTTGTGGCTGATTCAGAGCACAGACGTGTTGTGCTGATAAAGGCAGAATGAGGAAGGTTTCTGCCAGGAAAGTTCATCGGATTAAGAGAGCAGCTACTACAAAGCCATTACAAACCAGCAAACAGGTATCTGAAGCTGCTGGTGCCTCTGGAGTCCCTCCAACCTCAAGGTGTAGGATCCTTCAAAGGCTTGCTGTGGTGCATAAACCTACTATTCGGCCGCCCTTAACCACTGCTCACAAGCAGTGGGCCCAGACATACAGAACAGACCAAAAGTTTGGACACACCTTCTCATTCAAAGAGTTTTCTGTATTTTCATGACTATGAAAATTGTAGATTCACGCTGAAGACATCAAAACTATGAATTAACACATGTGGAATTATATACTTAACAAAAAAAGTGTGAAACAACTGAAAATATGTCTTATATTCTAGGTTCTTCAAAGTAGCCACCTTTTGCTTTGATTACTGCTTTGCACACTCTTGGCATTCTCTTGATGAGCTTCAAGAGGTAGTCACCTGAAATGGTATTCCAACAGTCTTGAAGGAGTTCCCAGAGATGCTTAGCACTTGTTGGCCCTTTTGCCTTCACTCTGCGGTCCAGCTCACCCCAAACCTTCTCGATTGGGTTCAGGTCTGGTGACTGTGGAGGCCAGGTCATCTGGCGTAGCACCCCATCACTCTCCTTCTTGGTCAAATAGCCCTTACACAGCCTGGAGGTGTGTTTGGGGTCTTTGTCCTGTTGATAAATACATGATGGATGGAATAGCATGCCGCTGCAAGATGCTGTGGTAGCCATGCTGGTTCAGTATGCCTTCAATTTTGAATAAATCCTGACTGAAATTTCTTAAAGTAATGATGGCCACTCGTTTTTCTTTACTTAGCTGCTTTTTTCTTGCCATAATACAAATTCTAACAGTCTATTCAGTAGGACTATCAGCTGTGTATACACCTGACTTCTGCCCAACACAACTCATGGTCCCAACCCCATTTATAAGGCAAGAAACCCCACTTATTAAACCTGACAGGGCACACCTGTGAAGTGAAAACCATTTCAGGTGACTACCTCTTGAAGCTCATCAAGAGAATGCCAAGAGTGTGCAAAGCAGTAATCAAAGCAAAAGGTGGCTACTTTGAAGAACCTAGAATATAAGACATATTTTCAGTTGTTTCACACTTTTTTGTTAAGTATATAATTCCACATGTGTTAATTCATAGTTTTGATGCCTTCAGTGTGAATCTACAATTGTCATAATCATGAAAATACAGAAAACTCTTTGAATGAGAAGGTGTGTCCAAACTTTTGGTCTGTACTGTACATGAAGACTAATTTTTAAACAGTCTTGTTTACTGATGAGTGTCGTGCAACCCTGGATGGTCCAGATGGATGGAGTAGTGGATGGTTGGTGGATGGCCACCATGTCCCAACAAGGCTGCGACTTCAGCAAGGAGGTGGAGGAGTCATGTTTTGGGCCGGAATCATGGGGAGAGAGCTGGTAGGCCCCTTTAGGGTTCCTGAAGGTGTGAAAATGTGTGTCATCTTCATGCTGACAATGCACCATCTCATGCTGCAGAGAAGACCTCTGTGTCATTGGCTGCTATGGGCAGGAGATAAAGTCATGGTGCGGCCACCATCTTCCCCTGACCTCAACCCTATAGAGATCCTTTGGCGTATCATCAAGTAAAAGATCTATGAGGGTGGGAGGCAGCAGCTCTGGGAGGCTATTCGGACATCAAGCAGAAACTCTCCAAAAACTCACAAGTTCAATGGATGAAGAATTGTGAAGGTGACATCAGAGAAGGGTTCCTATGGTAACATGTAACTTGGCCTGTTAGGATGTTTTGGATTTAAATAGCTTTTTATTTCAGTGACTGTGACCTCCTAATGCTGCAGATTCCACAAATGAGCATTTTCCGTTCTTAAAAACATAAAATGTTTAGAAACTCTACTGTGCAGAATAATTTGGAGCAGTGCATTTTGAGGTTTTTTTTTAATTTTTGAAGAATATACTGTTATCATTGGGAGGTTTGTTCAATAAAATTTGATGTATACTCTAACGGGTGATGACTCTTTTTTTGCACCGACCATTTAGGAAAATCAGAGATAAATATCATTTGTATAATAATCCTCTGCTCCTGTTCACTAGATCACATCGTACTGCTGTGTGCAGAGTAATCTACACAACTATAACCACAACTCCCAGCATGCTCCATCCACTTCTATGGGGGGCGTGCACACTGGGTGTTGGTGGCAGGAGCCTTGTACTCACTGTGTACTGTCCTCCGGCTGCCCCTGCACAGATGTATATGGTATACTGCTTCTCGCTGACCTCCCCCAGGGTTACTCCGTCTGCTCCGCCTCTCTGCGCTTGCTCCTCCAGGGCGATGCGTAGAGCCAGATATTTGGAAAGGTGATCGACTGTGGCGTTCGCGGTGGTCTTCACAAACCTGGAGGAAGGAGAAGTGGTCAGAGCCTGCTGATCGGGAGCCCTGGAATCTTAATATGAAACGCTCTACATCACTGAGGGAATCGACAAACCAGGAGTTTAGGCTGAATGTGAACAGGAGTTACCCCAATAAACTGTCTTCAGTGGCTCGTAGCGGTGGGGTCCCCAGGACAGACCTAGGCTAGATTAGTATCGTGATATTGATCAATGGGCAAGAAGCATGTGGTATGCTTGTTCCTGGGCCTCAGACAGGAAATGTAAGGGAATAAATTAACCCCCTGTTTTCCCAGAGTGGAGCTCCAGCAGTGGGAAAAGTAACTAACTGGAGGGGGGAGGGCTGCTTTAGATGCTGCTACCTCCTGACTGATAGCAGCTAGAAACATGCAACTGATCTTGTTTGAAAGCAGACATTCCAAGCTTTCAGACAATACCAGAATGACAGCAATACGTTGGACAGAGAAAGATATCAATGATGGAAATTGGGATTAAAAAGTAAAGATAAAAGTAAAAACAGGTTTTCCTCGCGATTATTCGCGACTTGATTTCTAACAGTGATTTCTCCTCTGTTGCTTAGACTTTAGCTGTCTTGTATGAAAGCCTGGACTGTCAGCTTTCAGACAAGACCAGTTGCATGTTTATCTGCTACCATGTAAAGCAGCCCTCCCCCCTCCAGTTAGCTACTTTTCACACCGCCCGAGCTGGACTCAGGCAAAAAAGTTAGGTGGTTAAAGGGGTTTTCAGAGATTTTTTTAACCGATATCCTCTGGATAGGTCATTAGTATCTGATTGGTGGGGGTCTGACACCTGGGACCCCCACTGATATATGGGAAGGCACCAGCCCCAATCACTTCAGTGGAGCTGAGCTGCGCCTAGGCCATGTGACCGATGAACGTGACATCATTGGCCTAGACCAGGATTAGCCTCTGGCTCTCCAGCTGTTGTAAAACTACAACTCCCAGCATGCCCTGCTGTAGGCTGATAGCTGTAATCAGTCTGGGCATGCTGGGAGTTGTAGTTTTGCAACAGCTGGAGGGCCATCCCTGGCCTAGGCAAAGCTGTAAAAAGGTGGCAGCGCTACTGCGAGTGCCAATGCCTTCTCAAGCAGCTGATTGGCGGGGATCCCGGGTGTCGGACCCCCCACCGATCAGATACTATTGACCTATCCAGAGGATAAAAAATAAAAAAAAAAAAAAATCTCGGAAAACCCCTTTAATAAGAACAACTGCAAAACACACGAAATTGTGACCAGAACAAACAAAATTTAGATTTATGAGATCAGAAGTGGCCTTCCCCCCACATTTACAGCGCCACACTTGGCCACGTGCTGTGTAAGGTATTGCAGCCCCACCACACTAAAATAAAAGGGTTGAGCTGCAATACCAGGCAAGGCCTGAGGACAAGTATGGCACTATTTCAACCCCTTTAAATCAACTCTAAGCTCAGGGGCGTCACCTGGTTTGGCTGTAGCCGTCCTTCTCCACTAGCAGGGGGTGTGCCCTGAACACCAGCTCAATCTCACTGCCCGCTTCGCCAACACCTTGTGGATCCGGACTCCTCACTTCGCCCTCGTGGGACATGTCGGGCTCTGCCCCAGAATCCTCGGAGGCCCGGGATCTTTTACGGCTGGGCCCTGCCTCCTGGTTGCTGTGCACAGACGGGTTGCTGACGTGTGAGCGGCTGTCACAGTTGTCTTCTCCGCCGCTGAATGTTGTGTTGTCCGATTCTTGCTGGTGTTTCCGCACTCGTTGCGCCCTAACACAGGACGGGGAGGAGGTTAGAAACCAGCAGACGTACCCCCCCCATGGCCTCCCCTGCTGGTGAGGGGAGGTCACTGCGCTCCTACCTGTTCATGGCTTGCATTTTAAGGCCCTCCGCAATGCTGCTGCTCAGAGCCTGCTGGTTGTGGAGTAGGCTCAGCTTGGCCAGGACCCGGTCCTGATGTGCTTCGTACTCGTCTCTGCTGGGGTAGATCTTGGAGATTAAAGCATCGAAATTTGGATCTGGGCGGAGGGAACGTTTAGAGACCAGCTTCTTCCTGCACGTGGGGCATTCCTTGTTCCTAGACGCAAGAGGAAAAAAATGATCCCAGGTCAGACCGGCATTATAAGGGGGGCTGCAGCACGAACATTCGGAGAAGTGGCGAGGGCACGATGGTGTGGACCGCAGCATGACGCCCCTGTAATACTGACCCGCTGCGCAGCGCGGTGACGATACAGTCCGAGCAGAAGCGGTGCAGACATTCTTTGGTTGTCATTGTGTTCTTCAGCATGTCCAGGCAGATGGGGCACATGAGCTCACTGTGGAGGCTCCGAGGGGACACCGCGATCTCCGTACCGTCCATGATGGCCTCCTGCAGACACAGTGTTACCGTTAACCCGTTAACTGACATCCACAACGCGGAATACAAGAACCGACCACCCTCTGCCACCGGCGACCTACCTGTGGCGTGCGGTGCAGCTCGTACAGGCTGAGCTCCCACGTCTTGCTGGAGCACTGCGCGCTCACTGGAGTCGCCATCGTGTCGCCGGCCGGTCTATGAGACAAGAAGAAGTAGAAGCTTAGGGGCCGAGTAGTCACCGCGTAGAGGTCCGCAGCCGGAAAAGGAAGGACGCAACGTAGTTGTTACAATGATGTCCCCCATCAGTAGCAGAAATCCACCTCCGGTCCTGAGAGGTTGTTACAATGTATCAGCGAAGGTAAAGATGTATCCGTCTGGAGCGGTTTAACCCTTTCCTGCCGTAGTTTTTTTTTTTTCTCCAAACTTTATAAAAGTAATTGGATTTTTACTTTTCCGTTCACATAGCCGGAGGAGGGCTTTATGTGGGGGCATTTGTCATTTTTAATAGCAACGTTGATTTTAGAAAAAACAAAATAAAAAATTCCACCATGGTTTTTTGGGTTTAGTTTTTATGGCGCTGACGCTTTACATTTATCCTTCAGGCCCGTGCGATTACCGCAACACCAAAATAAATTCCAACCTCTAACCCAGCCTTGTCCTTTTACAGGACAATCTATTTTTTTTTTATAACATTTTGGGATACATGTGACGTATTATTATTTTTTATTTAATATTTTTGATTCAGGCAGTATGATTATTTTCCCCTCTTAGAGCGTTCTCCGCTCAGAATACTGGTAAATATTTTCAGATTATTTTTGTTTTTAGTGATTTTTAGGTGTAGAATTGGGAGGGGGGTTGATTTAAATGTTTGAAACTTTTTTCTTTTTTTTTTTTTACATTTTTAAACATTTAGATTCCTAGACTGGAAAAGGCAATTGTTACACTATGGAATGCAATCTACGGTGAGTTTGACGTCTCGCTTAGGCCTCATGCAGATGGCAAACAGCGGGTCCGCAATATAGGGCACCGGCCATGTGCAGACCGTATCACGGATGAGGACCCATTCACTTGGGAGCCTCCGTGGGGTTTCTTTCCACGCCTCAGGACCACAAAAAAATAAAAAATAGAACATGTTCTATTTTTTTTTACAGATCAAGTTGAATGGGTCTGGAACCGTTTGCGGCAACCGCATGGATGGTGCCTGTGCACGGAATGGCTGGCACACTTTTGTGTGTATTAGGAATGGCAGGCCTGGGAGGCTTCACAAGGCCCGGGCTGCCATCATAATCAATCAGCAACCTGTAGGACAGAGGGAGCCCCATATGTCCTGCATCACGGGGTGGGCGGCTATAGGAGGACAGAGGGAGCCCCATATGTCCTGCATCACGGGGTGGGGGGCTATAGGAGGACAGAGGGAGCCCCATATGTCCTGCATCACAGGGTGGGGGGCTATAGGAGGACAGAGGGAGCCCCATATGTCCTGCATCACAGGGTGGGGGGCTATAGGAGGACAGAGGGAGCCCCATATGTCCTGCATCACAGGGTGGGGGGCTATAGGAGGACAGAGGGAGCCCCATATGTCCTGCATCACGGAGTGGGCGGCTATAGGAGGACAGAGGGAGCCCCATATGTCCTGCATCACAGGGTGGGGGCTATAGGAGGACAGAGGGAGCCCCATATGTCCTGCATCACAAGGTGGGGGGCTATAGGAGGACAGAGGGAGCCCCATATGTCCTGCATCACAAGGTGGGGGGCTATAGGAGGACAGAGGGAGCCCCATATGTCCTGCATCACGGAGTGGGGGGCTATAGGAGGACAGAGGGAGCCCCATATGTCCTGCATCACGGAGTGGGGGGCTATAGGAGGACAGAGGGAGCCCCATATGTCCTGCATCACGGAGTGGGGGGCTATAGGAGGACAGAGGGAGCCCCATATGTCCTGCATCACGGAGTGGGGGGCTATAGGAGGACAGAGGGAGCCCCATATGTCCTGCATCACGGAGTGGGGGCTATAGGAGGACAGAGGGAGCCCCATATGTCCTGCATCACAGGGTGGGGGGCTATAGGAGGACAGAGGGAGCCCCATATGTCCTGCATCACAGGGTGGGCGGCTATAGGAGGACAGAGGGAGCTCCATATGTCCTGCATCACGGGGTGGGCGGCTATAGGAGGACAGAGGGAGCCCCATATGTCCGGCATCACGGGGTGGGGGGCTATAGGAGGACAGAGGGAGCCCCATATGTCCTGCATCACAAGGTGGGGGGCTATAGGAGGACAGAGGGAGCCCCATATGTCCTGCATCACGGGGTGGGCGGCTATAGGAGGACAGAGGGAGCTCCATATGTCCTGCATCACGGGGTGGGCGGCTATAGGAGGACAGAGGGAGCTCCATATGTCCTGCATCACGGGGTGGGCGGCTATAGGAGGACAGAGGGAGCCCCATATGCCCTGCATCACGGGGTGGGTGGCTATAGGAGGACAGAGGGAGCCCCATATGTCCTGCATCACCCGGTGGGGGGCTATAGGAGGACAGAGGGAGCCCCATATGCCCTGCATCATGGGTGGGTGGCTATAGGAGGACAGAGGGAGCTCCATATGTCCTGCATCACGGGGTGGGCGGCTATAGGAGGACAGAGGGAGCCCCATATGTCCTGCATCACAGGGTGGGGGGCTATAGGAGGACAGAGGGAGCCCCATATGTCCTGCATCACCCGGTGGGGGGCTATACGAGGACAGAGGGAGAACGATCCCTCACCAATCTAATACTGTCTTATCAGATGGGTTAACTGACCAGGATCAGAGTTATCTCCAATCCCAGTCAGTGAGGGTATTATACAGTCAGCCTAATCAATGTCAGGAAAGGGTTAAACCACAGCAGTGGCAGCCGTTACCTAGATGTGGCCACGGCTTTTCAGATTTTGCTTTTTTTCCCCCCTTCTCCTAGGAACAAGGGTTCTCGTAATGTCTGCCTCGATGGGATGGCCTCAGAGGTCTATAATTTGGCGGCAGAATCTGCGGAGCGGTGGCTACAACCAGGTGACAGGTGCCCTTTAAAAGCGACTTACAGCCGCACAAGACTAGGCCTCAGGCAGACGACTGCAGACAGTGGATTCGCCAAATATGAGTACCAGCTGTGCGCACACCACTATTTCCTCACTGCCACAGAAGAAATGACTATTCTTGACTGCAAAACGGACAAAAAAAAAAAAAAAAAAAGGACGTTCTACAACTTGCTGAACGGCCACAAGGGTGAAATAGGTTTGCATGAAATCCACAAAAAATGCGGATCGGACACGGACCAAAACTATGGTCCATAAGGGCCTAAAATTGCAACGTCCGCTGCTGAAATCACAATCACTTTTTGGATCTGGATCTATGCTGACGTGTG
The DNA here is from genome assembly GCA_900303285.1 of Rhinella marina. Classification (NCBI taxonomy): domain Eukaryota; kingdom Metazoa; phylum Chordata; class Amphibia; order Anura; family Bufonidae; genus Rhinella; species Rhinella marina. Next base: position 104,381 of record ONZH01018628.1, on the reverse strand, counting down.
GCGGTAACTCACTGGTCGTAACGTCACCGTATTCACCGCCATTAGTTCTGATGTCGCACTACCACGAGTCGTCCTGTAGCCTTAGCCACAAGAAATTATGTAGACTGGTACATTAATACGAACCCTCAGCTGTGAGAAGCATCAGATCTCTGCGCCCAAGTTCTCATACAATATAATGCATAGCCTGAAGCTTGGGGCCCCCAATGCACAATCTGCAGCAGGGGCCCCCACTTTTCCTGGTCCTCTGATAGTCCTGCTCTCCTCAGCAGAGGGGCAGTATCGTTTTGTGCATGCTACAGAACTACAAGTCCCAGCATGCTCCTCCAGCTAGGCAGAGAGTTACTACAGGATGTCGCAGTACAGGTCCCAAAACACGGCTCTTCTCCAGTCAGGGGCCAATGCTACGAGCAGGGGGCCCCACCAGTACTCTACAATACATAACAGTGTATGCTGGAACTTGTAGTTCCACAAGGCACCCCTCCTGACGTATACATAACATAAAGACCGTCATTACCGCCGCCCAGCCCCGTCCAGTCCCGGAGACTTACATCACGTTAACCCCGGGGCTCGGTGGAAGAAAAAAAAAAAAAAAAAAAGACAGAAAAACAGGAAAACGTTACCTGCTTCCGGTCATACGTCACTTCCGGTGAGTGGTAGTAGGTAGGGTGCTTTTTTTTTACCGAGACCTGGCAGCGGTAGACCATGAAACCCCGCCCACTGGTCGAGAGGAGCCAATTAGAGCTCAGTCAAAGCAATACTTGTAGTTCCCGCCTACTACACGAGGCTCTCTGTGACCGTCCAATCAGATGGTTCAGCCGCTGCTTGAGAGCTCCGCCCCTTGTATAAAAGGGAAACCATGAGGAGAATTTTTCAGTTCTTGTGGTCTTTTGTTTCCTGTGGTTCATGGTTGTATTACGCATTATACCAGAGATAATATCTGGAGTCCATGGTCAGATATAGCAAAACGTGACCAAAAAAATGTCCATCTGTGTCATTTGTTTTATGACTAGCCAAACATGGTGGAATGTGGTCCTCGACGTACACCTCCAACCGAAGGCTTCGACATAACCCCCTCTTATAGCCCGTGTGGTCCAGTGGCCATGATGTTTAAAAAAGTACACCATTAATGAGGTGGCCTGTGCCCTCCTGGGGGAAACCAAAAGTGGTTGCTATGGGCAACTCCACTTTTATGCTGCCCTCGTATTGATAAATATCAGTCATGAAGGGATGCGTAGGCATCAGGTCCACGAAATATGCCAAAAATGTTTCAAAAGATGCAGGTCCCACCTTTGGGACTGGGACCCACTCCTTTCTCAAGAGCGGAATAGAGGGCCACACTATCTGTGACTATCTGTGCATTGCTATAAGATAGCCACCCCACCACTCCTGGAGCTGCATGAAGGGGTCCCGTTCTTGATAACAGAACAGGTCCCAAAGGGGGGACCTGCATCTACTGAAAATTGCCTTTGCCATAAAAGTTCTAGTGGGAATACCCCTTTAAAACAGAAGCTACACAATCTGTACCCTCAGGGTTATCCCATAAACTGCAGACATCAGCAATCGAGAGGATAAGACAGAGACCCTCAGCGATCAGATGCGATCTGTGGATAAACCTGGCTGTAAAGGTTCAATTTCCCTACAGCGCCACCACAGGAGAAATTAAGCATTACACAGGACCCCTTCAAATAAGTGGTGGACAGGTCCTCCAGTGTGAGAGACGATCTTTGTAACTTTGAACCGTATAACCCCTTCGACATCGTCAGGATAGATCATCATATCATTGGGGGTCCAAGTTCCAGCACCATCCCCGATTAGCTGTTTGAGGGAGCCGCTGTGCTCACCGGAGCTCTGATGAGTGATGCAAGGCTCCCCTAGGACAGCACCATACATTGAATAGTGGCAGTGCTTGGTATTGCAGCTCAGCCCCATTGACTTGCATGGAGCTGAGCTGCAACTAAGTCATGTGGCTGATGTACTGTGATGTCACTAACCTAGGAAGAGGTCAGGGTGCTCATGGACTCTTATAACAGCTGATCGGTGGGGGTCCCAGGTGTTGCACCCCTGCATATATGATACTGATCACCTATCTTTTCCTTGATAACTCCTTTAATAATGGAGGCCTAAATAAGGATGTAACCCAAAACACGATTCTCCCCATACGAGTCATATGTATGAGAATCGGGGTAGCTGCCGAGGACGCTGATGAAAGCTATGGACCCATGGTGGCAGGATACTCCACGCAGAACTGCCTTCTGGCCATAACACTATCACAGTGGCTATCTGCAGCCACCACTAGGGGGAGCTCACTGCTGACTTATGTATACAGCTCCCATTTAAAGGGCTTTTTTCCCTCTAGAAATGATTGCGTACACTTATATTGTAATTTTATCAGATATTCCAGGAGTAATGTTAGTATAGTGCCCCCCGCTGTCTCTATTGAGCAGCCTTTCTGTGGTCACACCAGTAAATGTTCCGAGGTGGACGCACATGCTCAGTCTGGATCCTCTCCACTCCTTCACGTGTCCTCCTGATGTGGTTTCCGACCTGTAGCGTGATCGCTCACACTCAATTACACAAACATCCCGGAGAAGATGAATACAGAATATATAATATTTATTTCTTATAAGATCAGTCTCTTCTGTGATTATTTACAATTAAGGCTACAATTAGGAGACGCCGTGTCCGGGAGAAGGTATTTCAGTGGGACACCGACCCGCAGGCTTCAGGGTCCTGTCCAAAAGGCACAGGCAGCAGTGGGCAGGCTACATCATAAGTACAGGCCACCTGGGGAGACAAGACAAGATATCACATGGATTGGAATCATATACTGACCTCCGGCCACCTGAACACACAGAGCTGCAGTGTAAAGTACAAGGGAACGCAGTATGAGCTGGGATGTGTGCTTGAACAGCGATCAGCTGTAATCTGTGAGGAAACCTGGCAGTAAGGGTTCAATTCCCCTGCAGCGCCCCCGCAGGGCACATGAAGTATTACAGTGTCTACTCACATAACCGCTCTCCTGATCCTTTACATTCACGGCAGCCTCACTACAGTAAGTGAAGGATCTTCAGTAAGATGTAGGTGTGATGCCGATGTACCCTGACGGGCCCCTCTGGTCCGAACACTTACCTGTAACTTCTATACTCGCCCCTGTGATATATCTGCTGTCGTCTGAAGCCAGGAAAGCGCAAACATCGGCGACATCTGAAAGGATGAGATTAGTTCTATCATTTGAGTGGCAATTTGTTGCGAGGCCGCCTTGGTGGCTCTGGGAGCTGCTTTACGGGAACCTTTCAGGCGTTTAAAGATTCCCCAGTCCTCCCGGCACTGTCCTGACCTTCCTGCTGCTCTTCCTGTCATTCAGGTCCTGATGCAACATCATGCCGCAGAGTCACATGACATCACATAGGAATCGGTGAAGCAACAGAAGAGCAGAAAGGAAAATAAGGACCAGTCAGCCTTCCCTTCACAGGAGGAGACCTGCACGGCTGTATACTGCGTGGTGTGACGTGGCTGTGAGCCTTCTGGTCTGCTCACACCTATGTCAGGGTTTGTTCTTCTGTTCGGTCCCAGGTGCAGAAAAACACCGCCAGATGAACCCCACTGATTTATAATCCGGTTCCGACATGGCATGGGCTATTCTTCCCATCAGACAGGACGGAGGTGTGAACAGAGCCTGAGAGAACAGGTGACAAGGATTTACCTTCAGGCTGGCCAAGCCTTCCCATCGGTATCAGACCCGCAATCTGTGGAGAAGATGATATTAATGACGTCAGTGAGTGCAGAATACGGACTGAAACTGGACAGTCATGGGATTTTTTTTTTTGTTGTCCACTCTATGACCGTGCTCCAGACAAGAGAAATAATTTGGTGGTTATATAAACTGTATGCAGTGAGCTCCCCCTAGTGGTGGCTGTATAATCTGTATGTAGTGAGCTCCCTCTAGAGGTGGCGGTATGATCTGTATGTAGTGAGCTCTCTCTAGTGGTGGCTGTATAATCTGTATGTAGTGAGCTCCCTCTAGTGGTGGCTGTATAATCTGTATGCAGTGAGCTCCCTCTAATGGTGGCTGTATAATCTGTATGTAGTGAGCTCCCTCTAGTGGTGACTGTATAATCTGTATGTAGTGAGCTCTCTCTAGTGGTGGCTGTATAATCTGTATGTAGTGATCTCCCTCTAGTGGTGGCTGTATAATCTGTATGTAGTGAACTCCCTCTAGTGGTGGCTGTATAATCTGTATGAAGTAAACTCCCCTTGGTGGTGGCTGTATAATCTGTATGCAGTGAGCTCCCTCTAGTGGTGGCTGTATAATCTGTATGCAGTGAGCTCCCTCTAGTGGTGGCTGTATAATCTGTATGTAGTGAGCTCCCTCTAGTGGTGGCTGTATAATCTGTATGAAGTAAACTCCCCTTGGTGGTGGCTGTATAATCTGTATGCAGTGAGCTCCCCCTGGTGGCAGTTGCAGGTAACCACAATGACAATGTCAGAGTACAGTGGGGAGGCAGATCAGTGAAGTCACATGGTCATTAACGTGGAGCCACAAATGTGCAATATAATGGAGATATAATATCCTAGCAAAGGCAGAAAGTAAGGACCGCCCTGCAGACACCAGCTCACCTTGTCTAGCACTTTCTGTGGGACTTTATCAGTCATTGGGGTGGCTATAAATCCGGGTAATACTGTGTTACAGCGGATACCAAACCTGTGAGGGGAGAAAGTGAAGGGAATCAGTGAATGGAAACTCTCAATGTTCACATTCAGATCCGTCCTGCTCCGATACACTGTAACAAGCTCTGCTCCTGTGCGAGCACACTCAGGAAACATAATGGAGGTCATCGATGCTTCCATTTCTACTCACTTTGCCAGTTCTTTGGCTGCAGTCTTCGTAAGGCCTTCCACTCCGGCTTTAGAGGCAGCGTAGTTGGCCTGGCCGAGATTACCTACCTGCAGCAGACAGTAAAGGTAGGTCAGTGTACGACTGCCTGCTACATTCTGGATCCAAACAACGTTGCATAAACCTGACCCTTTTGGGGCGTCTCACCTTTCCCACGATGCTGCCCATGTTGATGATGGAGCCACCGTTCTGCCCACTGGTTACAATGGTTTGGGCCACGGCCTGTGTGATGAGGAACGGACCCTGCAGGACACAAAGAGAAGGTTAAGAGTCCTGGGCGTGACCCTCAGGGATGTGATCTCAGATAGTGAGCTCCTGGGAGACAACAGAAAAAGGAACTCCCCAACATAATGTGGGGGAGGGGGTCAGTACGCGACATCCATGGGTGACAACTTGTCACTTTGCATGCTGTGTTGTCAGGAATTGGTGGGGTATACACCTTGGACATCCCTGTCTTAGGGTTTGTGGCAGGTGCCCCAATATAAGGCTGATTGCAGGGTGTCCTAACAAAGCTCCTCCAAGTACTCTCTATCAGCTCCAACTATAAGAGGAACCCCCCTTATTTTCGCCATACCCCCTTAACCCCCTAACTGTTTTGCCCAAGTCCAGCTCCAGAAGTGGGAAAAGCAGCTACCTGGTGGTGGGAGGGCTGCTTTAGATGCTGAATGGTAGCAGCTAAAAACATGCAACTGATCTTGTTTGACAGCAGACATTTCAAGCTTTCAGACAATACCAGCAAAATGTTCAGGACAGAGGAAGATATCACTGTTAGAAATCGGGATGCTGTGAATACAGCTGAAAATGAAAGTAAAAACAGGTTTTACTCGTGATTATTCCCGACTTGATTTCTAACAGTGATTTCTCCTCTGTTGCTTGGACTTTAGCTGTCATTTTGGTCTTGTATGAAAGCCTGGACTGTCAGCTTTCATGCAAGACCAGTTGCATGTTTCTATCTGCTATATAAAGCAGCCCTTCCCCTCCAGTTAGCTACTTTTCACATTGCCAGAGCTGGACTCGGGCAAAAAAAATGAGGTCCTTCATGATAGAAAGATAGTAAAAGAGAACATAAACATGAACAGACTAGTACGGAGGAGGAGAGAACCCTGCCCAGGAGAGCTTACAATCTACAAGGGTAGGAGATGGCAGGAGAAGGTGGCTGTGTGGTGGCAGCAGGGTTACTGTGGGTGGTAGGAGTTCCTGAAGAGGTGGGTTTTCAGGTTCCTTTTTATGGTGGGGCAGAGAGCGCCAGAGTGTGGGGGATGTACGGGAGAAATCCTGTAGATGACTATGTGAGGAGCTGACCAGGAGGTCCTGTGAGGATCGGAGATTACGTGCGGGGATGTCCCGGGAGATCAGGTCAGAGATGTGAGGAGGGGACCGGCTGTGGACGGACTTGCAGCAGAGCTGAGGTGTCAGAGTGTAAAGGCCCCATAAACATTAATGCATTGCCAGGTGAACCCACTGTTCTTGGCAGGTTCGGCCAACACTCTAATGTAAAGTGTGTGGAGGCTCCTGACTCTGCCCCAACAGATGAGGTCATTGTCGTCCAATCTGTTTGTTCTCCCGGGAGATAATCCACTGCCTGAAAGGTCTGGCAGTGGCTTTCTCCTCAGTGAATACACAGATATTTAGCCCACGTGTATGGGGAGTCAGGGGCAATGGCCGTCAGCTACTGAAAGGGTATGGCCTTTAGATGGGAGGTCATAGAGGAGGACGTTGCAGGAGTCTAGGAGGGAGACGATGGGATGAAGAAAGGCGGGTAAGGCTTCATTCACACGACCGTATGTGTTTTGCGGTCCGCCAATTGCGGATCCGCAAAAAAAACGGATGACGTTCCGTATGGCATCCGTGTTTCCGTTTTTTTTGCGGATCCATTGTACCAATGTCTATCCTTGTCAGCAAAACGGACAAGAATAGGACATGTTCTATCTTTTTTGCGGAACGGAAATACGGACATACGGAAACGGAATACACACGGAGTACCTTCCGTTTTTTTTGCGGACCCATTGAAATGAATGGTTCCGCATACGGTCCGCAAAAAAAACGGAACGGACACGGAAACAAAATACGGTCGTGTGAATGAAGCCTAAGGCTACATTCACACGACCGTATGTGTTTTGCGGTCCGCAAATTGCGGATCCGCAAAACACGGATACCGGCCGTGTGAATGTAGCCGGCCCTATGATAGAACTGCCTATTCTTGTCCGCGATTGCGGACAAGAATAGGACATGCTCTATCTTTTTTGCGGGGCCGCGGATCGGACCTGCGGATGCGGACAGCACATTGTGTGCCGTCCACATCTTTTGTGGCTCCATTGAAATGAATGGGTCCGCACCCGTTCCGCAAATTGCGGAACGGATGCGGACCCAAAACTACGGTCGTGTGAATGTACCCTAAGAGAAATGTTTTTGAGGTGGAAGTGGCGAGGGCTCGGAGGGCTCAAAAGTTATCATGAGGCAGAGCTGGATATATGCAGGATTAAAGGGCATCTGTCAGCAGTTTTGCACCTATGACACTGGCTGACCTGTGACATGTGCACTTGGCAGCTGAAGACATCTGTGTTGGTCCCATGTTCATATGTGCCCGCATTGCTGAGAAAAATGATGTTTTAATATATGCAAATGAGCCTCTAGGAGCAACGGGGGTGTTACCATTACACCTAGAGGCTGCAACTGCCGCGTCGTCTGCACTTTGATTGACAGGTCCAGGCAGTGTAAATGTGATCACACTTGGTCCTGTCAATCAAAGTGCAGAGGGTGCGGCAGTTGCAGAGAGAGCAGAGCCTCTAGGTGTAATGGTAACGCCCCCATTGCTCTTAGAGGCTCATTTGCATATAATAAAACAGTTTTTCTCAGCAATGCGGGCACATATGAACATGGGACCAACACAGATAGATATGATAGACGATTACACGGACGATACCTTGAGGTTGACATTCAGCACGGACTGGAAGGATTCCTCTGACAGACGCAGCAGAAACTCGTCTCTGGTGATTCCCGCGTTGTTGACGGCCACACGAGGAGGAGCAGAGAAGTGAGACTGAGGGGAGAAGGCGGCGCCGGTCACTGACCAGTACACTACTGTGTGCACTGCCAGGGGAAGGGCAGAGCCCCCGGGGGCCACTTACCTGTATCTGCTCCATGAGGGCCCTGACACTCTCAGACGTTGAGACATCAGCAGTGAGGGCCACATGGTCCTGCCCTGGGGCCCCACGTGACAGGCTCCGGAGGGTTTCATTCGCCAAGTCAATGTTAAGATCGACAACGACAACTGAAGCCCCTTCCTGCGACAGGCGCTGACAGACGGCGCGGCCGATCCCGCCTCCCCCACCTGAGGAGAAAATGTTATTGTTGAGGACGTACAGCAAGCGTTCTGGTTAAAAAACGAAGTAACCTCTCTCTGCATGCTGTCAGTGAACGGGAACAGCCCTGTGTACATTTAGATACTGTAAACCTGACCTACACCGGTACACAGCTGCTGATCTGTTACAATGGAACAGGAAAGACTTAGCAATGATTTTTGCTGCTGTGGTGTACAGGTCACAGACAGGCTGTGGGAGCTGGACTGGGTCAGGGCCAGTCTGTGCATGTATACAAGGAGGTTTCCATTCACTGGCAGCAAGCAGAGGTCATGAACACAATGAGCAAGTGAAATTTCAAAGCTTCAGGGCACATAGATATAACAGCAGGGCCCCTTGCAGCGGCATTCTCTCTCTGGAGTCCCCGGCTTATTACAGACAGCCCCCTGATGAGCCCGATGCAAGGAGAAAAGGGGCGGGGCATGACAAGGCTACGGATGGCAAGCTCTGAGGCTCATAATGCAGCACTGACCACTACCTGCTGCACAGATATGAATACAGGAATATAAAGTGAGGGAGGGGTGCTGAAATAAATGCATCCGGCCTCCACTTATTCCCTTGTAATGTCGGGTGGAGGTCACTGGTTTCTATTATCAGCCTTTCAGCTCTGCTCCTTTAGCCAGGGATTCTGTCCACTGTGCTTTATATGGCAACTCTGTTCCATTTATACATGGATTCTGTCCACTGTGCTTTACACGGAAGCTCTGCTCCATTAGCCATGGATTCTGTCCACTGTGCTTTACACGGCAGCTCTGCTCCTTTAGCCAGGGATTCTGTCCACTGTGCTTTACACGGCAGCTCTGCTCCTTTAGCCAGGGATTCTGTCCACTGTGCTTTACACGGCAGCTCTGCTCCTTTAGCCAGGGATTCTGTCCACTGTGCTTTACACGGCAGCTCTGCTCCATTAGCCATGGATTCTGTCCACTGTGCTTTACACTGCAGCTCTGCTCCACTAGCCATGGATTCTGTCCACTGTGCTTTACACTGTAGCTCTGCTCCTTCAGCCTGGTTGCTGTAAGTCAATGGACACAGCACCGATTTCTTCTACAACACGTCCTTCATTAACACACCGATTACGTGAAAGAGATAAGCAGCTGCTAAGTGCATTTGGCGCCGCTTATCCAGAGGAATAGGATCTAGTATAATACACTGCTTGTAGACTGCAGTCAGGCTGAGCCTGTGAGATCACCAGAGGATCCCATGCAGCCTCTTAAAGGGATTATTCGTGCTAAAGAGCCCAGCGGCTTTCCTAGACGGGACAGAGTCCTTCCTGGTGAGACAGCCGCTGGACGAGGCGATGAGAGCGCCGGGGGTCACCAGCATAGTAAACGGAGACCGATTACCAGTCACTGGGATAACACTAGATAATGACCTGTCACTAGAGCCAACATGGACTTCAACCTCATGGGCGCCGCCATGACACCTCCAGACCGAGCACCATAGAGACGGCGGACCGGAAGTTACTGACCATAGAGAAAAGACGGGGACAGAGCGTCTCCTGCTGCTGCGCCTCTATTGTCCAGGCAGCCATTGTTCTGTCTGGGGCTTTATGTCTAGTGTGTGGAGCTATAGACAGAGGCTGGTGACCTGTGACCCCGAAAAATGGCGGGAGTATTAGTTATGGAGCATCACGGAGAAAAGTAGTAGCTGGGGATCAGAAATTAGGAGAGGAGGGGTGTGCAGTGTAAAAGTAATAAACTGTGTCCATACTGTATGTGTATGTAAAATCAGTGCTTATATAGGGTCCGATCTATCAGGACATTTATACTATAGCGTGCCATCTATCGGGACATTTATACCATAGAGTGCCGTTTATCAGGACATTTATACTATAGTGTGCAATCTATCGGGACATTTATACTATCGTGTGCCGTCTATCAGGACATTTATACTATAGGGTGCCGTCTATCAGGACATTTATACTATAGCGTGCCGTCTATCAGGACATTTATACTATAGTGTGCCATCTATCGGGACATTTATACTATCGTGTGCCGTCTATCAGGACATTTATACTATAGTGTGCCGTCTATCAGGACATTTATACTATAGGGTGCCGTCTATCAGGACATTTATACTATAGCGTGCCGTCTATCAGGACATTTATACTATAGTGCGCCGTCTATCGGGACATTTATACTATAGTGTGCCGTCTATCAGGACATTTATACTATAGTGTGCCGTCTATCAGGACATTTATACTATAGTGTGCCGTCTATCCGGACATTTATACTATAGCGTGCCGTCTATCGGGACATTTATACTATAGCGTGCCATCTATCGGGACATTTATACTATAGTGTGCCGTCTATTGGGACATTTATACTATAGTGTGCCGTCTATCGGGACATTTATACTATATTGTGCCGTCTATCGGGACATTTATACTATAGCGTGCCGTCTATCGGGACATTTATACTATATTGTGCCGTCTATCGGACATTTATACTATATTGTGCCGTCTATCGGGACATTTATACTATAGTGTGCCGTCTATCGGGACATTTTATTATCTATAGTGCGCCGTCTATCGGGACATTTATACTATAGTGTGCCGTCTATCGGGACATTTATACTATAGTGTGCCGTCTATCGGGACATTTATACTATAGTGTGCCGTCTATCGGGACATTTATACTATAGCGTGCCGTCTATCGGGACATTTATACTATATTGTGCCGTCTATCGGGACATTTATACTATAGCGTGCCGTCTATCAGGACATTTATACATAGTGTGCCGTCTATCAGGACATTTATACTATAGCGTGCCGTCTATCAGGACATTTATAATATAGTGCGTCGTCTATCGGGACATTTATACTATAGCGTGCCGTCTATCGGGACATTTATACTATAGTGTGCCGTCTATCGGGACATTTATACTATAGTGTGCCGTCTATCGGGACATTTATACTATAGTGTGCCGTCTATCGGGACATTTATACTATAGTGTGCGGTCTATCGGGACATTTATACTATAGTGTGCCGTCTATCGGGACATTTATACTATAGCGTGCCATCTATCAGGACATTTATACTATAGCGTGCCGTCTATCAGGACATTTATACTATAGCGTGCAGTCTATCAGGACATTTATACATAGTGTGCCGTCTATCAGGACATTTATACTATAGCGTGCCGTCTATCAGGACATTTATACTATAGTGTGCCGTCTATCAGGACATTTATACTATAGCGTGCCGTCTATCAGGACATTTATACTATAGCGTGAGGTCTATCAGGACATTTATACTATAGCGTGCGGTCTATCAGGACATTTATACCTATAGCGTGCCGTCTATCAGGACATTTATACTATAGCGTGCGGTCTATCAGGACATTTATACATAGCGTGCCGTCTCTCAGGACATTTATACTATAGCGTGCCGTCTATCAGGACATTTATACTATAGCGTGCCGTCTCTCAGGACATTTTACTATAGCGTGGTCTCTCAGGACATTTATACTATAGCGTGCCGTCTATCAGGACATTTATACTATAGCGTGCCGTCTATCAGGACATTTATAACTATAGCGTGCCGTCTCTCAGGACATTTATACTATAGCGTGCCGTCTCTCAGGACATTTATACTATAGCGTGCCGTCTCTCAGGACATTTATACTATAGCGTGCCGTCTATCAGGACATTTATACTATAGCGTGCCGTCTATCAGGACATTTATACTATAGCGTGCCGTCTCTCAGGACATTTATACTATAGCGTGCCGTCTATCAGGACATTTTATACTATAGCGTGCCGTCTATCAGGACATTTATACTATAGCGTGCCGTCTCTCAGGACATTTATACTATAGCGTGCCGTCTATCAGGACATTTATACTATAGCGTGCCGTCTCTCAGGACATTTATACTATAGCGTGCCGTCTCTCAGGACATTTATACTATAGCGTGCCGTCTCTCAGGACATTTATACTATAGCGTGCCGTCTTTCAGGACATTTATACTATAGTGGGTTCAGGACATTTATACTATAGCGTGCCGTCTCTCAGGACATTTATACTATAGCGTGCCGTCTCTCAGGACATTTATACTATAGCGTGCCGTCTCTCAGGACATTTATACTATAGCGTGCCGTCTCTCAGGACATTTATACTATAGCGTGCCGTCTATCAGGACATTTATACTATAGTGTGCGGTCTATCAGGACATTTATACATAGTGTGCCGTCTATCAGGACATTTATACTATAGTGTGCCGTCTCTCAGGACATTTATACTATAGCGTGCCGTCTCTCAGGACATTTATACTATAGCGTGCCGTCTCTCAGGACATTTATACTATAGCGTGCCGTCTATCAGGACATTTATACTATAGCGTGCCGTCTATCAGGAAATTTATACTATAGCGTGCCGTCTCTCAGGACATTTATACTATAGCGTGCCGTCTATCAGGACATTTATACTATAGCGTGCCGTCTATCAGGACATTTATACTATAGCGTGCCGTCTCTCAGGACATTTATACTATAGCGTGCCGTCTCTCAGGACATTTATACTATAGCGTGCCGTCTCTCAGGACATTTATACTATAGCGTGCCGTCTCTCAGGACATTTATACTATAGCGTGCCGTCTCTCAGGACATTTATACTATAGCGTGCCGTCTCTCAGGACATTATACTATAGCGTGCCGTCTCAGGACATTATACTATAGCGTGCCGTCTATCAGGACATTTATACTATAGCGTGCCGTCTATCAGGACATTTATACTATAGCGTGCGTCTATCAGGACATTTATATTATAGCGTGCCGTCTCTCAGGACATTTATACTATAGCGTGCCGTCTCTCAGGACATTTATACTATAGCGTGCCGTCTATCAGGACATTTATACTATAGCGTGCCGTCTCTCAGGACATTTATACTATAGCGTGCCGTCTCTCAGGACATTTATACTATAGCGTGCCGTCTATCAGGACATTATTACTATAGCGTGCGGTCTATCAGGACATTTATACTATAGCGGCGGTCTATCAGGACATTTATACTATAGCGTGCCGTCTCTCAGGACATTTATACATAGTGTGCCGTCTATCAGGACATTTATACTATAGCGTGCCGTCTCTCAGGACATTTATACTATAGCGTGCCGTCTCTCAGGAACATTTATACTATAGCGTGCCGTCTATCAGGACATTTATACTATAGCGTGCCGTCTCTCAGGACATTTATTACTATAGCGTGCCGTCTATCAGGACATTTATTACTATAGCGTGCCGTCTATCAGGACATTTATACTATAGCGTGCCGTCTATCAGGACATTTTATACTATAGCGTGCCGTCTATCAGGGACATTTATACTATAGCGTGCCGTCTCTCAGGACATTTATACATAGTGTGCCGTCTATCGGACATTTATACTATAGGTGCCGTCTCTCAGGACATTTATACTATAGCGTGCCGTCTCTCAGGACATTTATACTATAGCGTGCCGTCTATCAGGACATTTATACTATAGCGTGCCGTCTCTCAGGACATTTATACTATAGCGTGCCGTCTATCAGGACATTTATACTATAGCGTGCCGTCTATCAGGACATTTATACTATAGCGTGCGGTCTATCAGGACATTTATACTATAGCGTGCGGTCTATCAGGACATTTATACTATAGCGTGCCGTCTATCAGGACATTTATACTATAGCGTGCCGTCTCTCAGGACATTTATACTATAGCGTTGCCGTCTCTCAGGACATTTATACTATAGCGTGCCGTCTCTCAGGACATTTATACTATAGCGTGCCGTCTCTCAGGACATTTATACTATAGCGTGCCGTCTATCAGGACATTTATACATAGCGTGCCGTCTATCAGGACATTTATACTATAGCGTGCCGTCTCTCAGGACATTTATACTATAGCGTGCCGTCTATCAGGACATTTATACTATAGCGTGCCGTCTATCAGGACATTTATACTATAGCGTGCCGTCTCTCAGGACATTTATACTATAGCGTGCCGTCTCTCAGGACATTTATACTATAGCGTGCCGTCTCTCAGGACATTTATACTATAGCGTGCCGTCTCTCAGGACATTTATACTATAGCGTGCCGTCTCTCAGGACATTTATACTATAGCGTGCCGTCTCTCAGGACATTTATATTATAGCGTGCCGTCTCTCAGGACATTTATACTATAGCGTGCCGTCTCTCAGGACATTTATACTATATTGTGCCGTCTATCAGGACATTTATACTATAGCGTGCCGTCTCTCAGGACATTTATACTATAGCGTGCCGTCTATCAGGAAATTTATACTATAGCGTGCCGTCTCTCAGGACATTTATACTATAGCGTGCCGTCTATCAGGACATTTATACTATAGCGTGCGGTCTATCAGGACATTTATACTATAGTGTGCGGTCTATCAGGACATTTATACCCGCACCTATAAGACAATGGGGGCATATCCTAGCGATATGCCCCCATTGTCTAAGATAAGAATACCCCTTTAAGCCGGTTCCAGCTCATGATCCCACAGAAGGACATAACTGACCATTTTATGGAAAATTTTTTAAATTATGAGGCCTCAACATATACACTGACTCCACCAGCAGAAAAGTGAGGGCAGCTCTGGAGTATAATACAGGATGTAACTCAGGATCAGTACAGGATAAGTAATGTATGTACACAGTGACTGCACCAGCAGAATAGTGAGTGCAGCTCTGGAGTATAATACAGGATGTAACTCAGGATCAGTACAAGATAAGTAATGTATGTACACAGTGACTGCACCAGCAGAATAGGGAGTGCAGCTCTGGAGTGTAATACAGGATGTAACTCAGGATCAGTACAGGATAAGTAATGTATGTACACAGTGACTGCACCAGCAGAATAGTGAGTGCAGCTCTGGAGTATAATGCAGGATGTAACACAGGATAAGTAATGTATGTACACAGTGACTGCACCAGCAGAACAGTGAGTGCAGCTCTGGAGTATGATACAGGATGTAACTCAGGATCAGTACAGGATAAGTAATGTATGTACACAGTGACTGCACCAGCAGAATAGTGAGTGCAGCTCTGGAGTATAATACAGGATGTAACTCAGGATCAGTACAGGATAAGTAATGTATGTACACAGGGACTGCACCAGCAGAATAGTGAGTGCAGCTCTGGAGTGTAATACAGGATGTAATGCAGAATCAGATCACACACACACCAAATAAACCATAATGATGTTTTCTTGCATTTATTTCACTGCAGCAATCCCACAATTATCCCATAAACCGTCCCTCGCTCAGATTTACATCCACACCTCGCAGCCCAAAATGAGATCAGACACAGATTTTCATTCTTTTATTTCTGTTACTTAAAAAAAATATATGGAGAAAAATCTCCAATGACCCAAAGTGAAAGCTTCCGGCAGCCCGAAGAAAGCACTTAGATACGGAGAGTCAGAAGTGCAGGAGTGCAGCCACACCGCCTGCACACTAGATGGCGCTGCCCCTCTGCATGACGTCCAGACTGAAGAGCACAGTACGACCACTGGGCAGCGTTCTATCGCGATGGCGGCGGACAGGCTGCACCGTAGAGCATTTTCATAGTACAGACCACCACAAAGAACTGTACGAATGTCCCCTCCCCACGTTCCCTCTAAGTCCTCATAGTCCACACTGGATTTATCAGAGGCGCTGCTGCAAGGTGATCACAAGATAAACCAGACGGACCGAAGGAAGAGGATTCTGACCTATTATCACAAGATATTCTACTGGTATAAAATAATGTGGGGGAGGGGAGGCTTTCCTCATTACATTGTAGTTCGGTCCAAAAAAAAAAAAAAAGTGAAAAAAAAAAGGAGTCCAATAAAAAATGACAATGAAGTGGAGCGGGCCGTGATCTCAGACCACGGCATCACTGTGTATCCAGAATCAGGACGTCTCTGCGGTCACATGACCTCCTCCACAGCACAGGACGCCCCCGTACCCTTCTGCCGACAGAAAACTGGCGTCTCGGCACAGGCCCCCGCTTCACGGCACCGAGGATCTTCTACTCAAACTGTGCAATCAGAACCATCATGGCGACGCCCAGGAGCAGGCCGAAAGTCTCCATGACGGACTGCACAGGGCGAGAGTCTTTCAGGAGCTCCGGGATGACGGAGACGGTCGCAATGTAGATGAAACCGCCGGCGGTGAACGGAAGGATCCACAAGGTGGCGGCTTCACCGATTCCCTCCGCCAGGAGAGAGCAGGCCGTGCCGGCAAGGGCGCCAAGAGCGGTGCTGAGCTGTAGCATCATAGCCTGGAACGGAGAGGGAACGTCAGTGGGTCCAACAAGTAACAATGCTGGACACGGCTACAAAAGCCGGAACGATTTTACGTTTCCGTCCGTGCATTCCCCATGTAATTCAGAAGCATCTATTTCTATGAATCCAGGTTGTGCCAACCCTCAACTATTCCTACTAGAATTTTATGAATTGTCAGCAATGAAGGTGTAGGTGTTTCTAGTTCGGGGCGTGTCCCTGCATAGTCCAACACTATCCACTGCCAGCTTTACTCACACGTCAGTGTTTTTACATCAGTGATTGTGAGCCAAAACCAGGAGTGAAGCCGACACGGAGATCAAGCGTTATGTAAAGATTTGCTCCTGTTCTTTGTTCAGAGCCGCACCTAGTTTTGGATCAAAATCAGTGATGGAAAACACTGACTGTGTGAATAAGACATTAGTCTGTACAGGGACACACCCCCAACTGGTAACACCCAGACTGCTAGAAATTAATTCATAAACTTCTAGTAGGAATAGCAGAGGAATGAGAACATGGAATCACAAGAATAGATGCTCCAGAATTATTACTGCATGGGAAATGCAAGTGGTGTAGTTTTATCAATTATGTAGGTTTTTGTTTTTATTTACAATCTTACCCAAAATTAAAGGACTCTGCAAGACAATAAAAATGATCCTGGGTTCATCTGCTTGATTTTTTATTTTTTTTTAAACTAACTTTTATTCACTATTTTAAAGAAGAACTCCTGCAAAAAATGTTATTCCATGTCCTGCTAGAAATGTACATGATGTAATCTGTAGTGAATGTCATTTTCTTACCAGTGTCTGTATTTGTGAGTTATATCTCCCTGATGTTTCTCATCTGTGTCATGTGACCAGCAATCAGACTCACCAGATAACATCGTATGTGTGGACAGGAAGTCTAATTCTCTATTCATTCCTATGGGAGCCTCACTTTCAGTCTCATAGGAATGAATAGAGCAGTGACTGGCTTCCTGTCCTGGGTCAGTTGGAGGTCAGGGAGTTGGTCACATGACCCAGCTACAATTAGAAGAGAGGGGATAGCTCACAGATACAGTCTCTGATGAGAAGATTACATTCACTACAGATTACATCATGCACCTTTCCAACAGGTCAGAGAATAAACATTTTGTGGGAGTTCTTCCTTAACTGCAGGGACTTGACCATGCATTCCTCTCATATTAAACACTGCAGTGTATTATGCCCGTCAGTGTATAATGGCAGACCCGGGGGGGAGGGGTCTATGGGGAGACAGAGCGAGCCCCTTCCCTCTGCCTAACCACTTAGGCTACTTTCACACTGGCGGCAGGCCTGATCCGGCAGGTGAAGGGTGCTGCCGGATCAGGCCTGCCGCAGTGACATGTGTGGAGCCGGAACCGCGCTCCGGCCCCACACATGTCACACAGTACATACATACACATAAACATAAACAAACACACATACATACTTACATGCTCCCCGGCAGGTCTTCGGAGCGTCAGAGGGACAGGACGGCTCACACAGGTCACGATTCCCCACAGCGCCCTCTGCTGGGCACCTGGTGGAATCGTCATGACGATTCCACCAGGTGCCCAGCAGAGGGCGCTGTGGGGAATCGTGACCTGTGTGAGCCGTCCTGTCCCTCTGACGCTCCGAAGACCTGCCGGGGAGCATGTAAGTATGTATGTGTGTTTGTATGTCTATATGTGTATGTTTATGTGTATGTCTGTGTCTGTATGTGTCTATGTGTAGCCGGATCCGTAATGGACTCCATTGAAAGTCAATGGAGGGCGGATCCGGTTACCATTATGGTCACACCAGACGGATCCACCCCCATTGACTTGCATTGGGGGTCATTCCGGATCCGTCTTGGTGCGGATGCCTGGACCGGAGAGCAAACCGCAGCATGCTGCAGTTTGTTCTCCGGTCTGAAGACGGAACAGAATGCTTTCAGGAGCCTCCGTTGTCTTCAGTTCAGTTTTGTCCCCATTGACAATGAATGGAGACAAAACTGAAGCGTTTTTTTCCGGTATTGAGCCCCTATGACGGAACTCAATACCGGAATTTTAAAACGCTAGTGTGAAAGTAGCCTTAGATGCTGCGGGGTTAAACAGCCTGGATGGGAGACGACTCCGATCCCGCCATTAGAGCAGGATATGGGCTTTATAATACACCCGACACCTGCTCCCGAGCTGTAACCGTATGGCGCACCGCAGGAACTGCATAGCTCCCACAACGTCCTGTCACGCTGCTGGGCAGAAGGGGTTAACAGAGGCCTCCTCTCTTCACATAAGACATCAGGATCTCGCCTCTATCAATACTTCCCAGTTATAATCTGCAAATATTTTCCTGCTTTTGTGTCTCTCTGACTTTTTCCATGTATTTTTCTCCATTCGTACCTAAATCTAGTGGTCGCCCTTGGAAACAGACAGCGGCTTATCTCCACCTCGCTGTCAGACATGTGACCTGACGGATCAGCCGACACTGTAATGGTCAAATGAGCAACCAGCAAAAACCTGCGTGAGCTTTAGATGTGAATGGAGAAGAAAAACAACTTTACTGGACCAGATCGTTCTTTTTGAAGGTTGGCAATGAAGCAGAGTTCCCCTTTAAGGCTATACGGATAACTGACCTTTCTCTTGGTGCAGCCGCTCTGCACCAGAATAGCGAAGTCTCCGATCTCGTGCGGCACCTCGTGGAGCAGGATGGTGATGGTGGTGACGATTCCCACGCTGCTGCTGACCAAGAAAGAGGCTCCGATCGCCAGACCGTCCGTGAAATTATGCGTGAAGTCGGCAGCGAGGTTCAGGTACCCGGAGACGGTCATGTCTGCAGGGGGAGGGGAAGAGAATGGTTAAAGGGGTATTCCGGTTACACAAAGTTATCCCCTACGGAGCCCCCTGAAATGGACTGGCGCCAAGCACTGTGCTGTGGATAACTCTGTGTAAGTGGAATACCCCTTTAAGAGGCAGTGGAGAGATATCCTCAGCACCCTCCTGTGTCATCACCTGTGCGAGGCTTCTCTTTCCCGGACTTTCCGCTCTTGGCGTTCGCCTCCTTGCCCCTCTGTCTCACGCCGTCCTTCCCATCTTGCTTCTCGTCCTTCTCCTTGGCCGAGTTTGGCTTGGATTCTGCGAGGAACGTTACAATGAGACATGCGCCGTCTTTTCATCCAGAGACACGTCAGGATGGACGGGAGCGCGACCTACCTTGACTGTGGCCGTGGCTGTGTCCGTGACCGCCCTGACCCTTCAGATGTCGCACAAACTTCTCGACCACAAGGAAAGCGATGATGCCCGCCAGCACCCACAGACCGACGGACATCATGTGGGCATGACTGTGATCTGATCCAAGGAAAGATGGAACGTTAAAGGGGAACTCCTCAATAATACATTCTGATGAGTCTGTAGATGGGGAGGGGGGGGGGGTGAGGGTGACGGTGACCACAGGAATGGATATGTCAGGGCCCACCTCTAGGACCCGCATCCATCTCCACTAAAGGGGTCCCCGTATATCCATATGTGCAATGAATGGAGACCTGGGCACATGGCTTCCTCCATTGACTTCTATGGGAGCCACGGAAACAGCCAAGCTCCCACTAAAGTGAATGGAGAGAGACCCTCACACTTCTACTAGGGAGGCCGTGGCGCTAGGGAGGCTCGTCCCCGCCTGCCATTGGCTGCTCCCCTTCCCTGACACCGGATGTTTTCATAGGTGTTACACGGAGAAGCAGCAGCGGTGGTGCGGGGACCACGCAGGGAGCAGGGTAAGTATACTCCCTTGGAGGAGCCCAGCACATGGGGGGGGGCTGTTGTAGATAATGGATGACCCCTTTAATCTGTGTCTTAAAAGTTTAGAAAAAAAATTAGAAAAACACGGCTGCGTCCCTCCAGGAACAGCGCCACTCCTGTCCACAGGTCGTGTCTGGTACTGCAGCTCCAATGAAGTGAATGGCACTGAGCAGCAATGACACCACATACAGCCCGTGGACAGGAGGCGGCCGTGTATTTCTGATCCTGTACATCCCCTTTAAGAGATGCTGCGTTCTCACCGTGAGAGTGTCCGTGTCCATGAGACTCTTCTTCAGGCTGGTGGTGAGAGTGCGGCTCTGCGGGAAGATACAAGGGTCATTATAACACACTGGTCTCCTGCCCCAAAATGAGACTACAACTCCTAGCATGCTCTTGGCATGCCTGCAGTTGTAGTTTCGGCACAGCTGCAGAGTCGCAGGCTACAGAAAACAAGGAGGACGTCTTACCCAGTGCGTGGGGAATAAGATGCAGAAAGGCGTCTCCCAGCAGCCCCCCCGAGGCGAAGCTCAGCAGCAGTTTCAGCAGGGACTGGTGCTGGCTGCTATTGGACTGCACCGGGATCAGGAAGAGGATGAAGAAAGGGGCGGCGGAGATCAGCAGCGTGGCAGAGATCGCCTGCGAGAAAGAGAGCGTTACTGGGAGCAAACAAGACGTGAGAAGAGAGCAGATGTCCAAATACACAGAGGGGTAAAAATACCCGGAGCGGGTGAGAACCAAACCACATGTACACGGCGGGGTCAGGGACTCATCCTGTACTGATCCTGAGTTACATCCTGTATAATACTGCAGAGCTGCACTCACTATTCTGCTGGTGCAGTCACTGTGTACACACATTACTTATCCTGTACTGATCCTGAGTTACATCCTGTATTATACTCCAGAGCTGCACTCACTATTCTGCTGGTGCAGTCACTGTGTACATACATTACTTATCCTGTACTGATCCTGAGTTACATCCTGTATTATACTCCAGAGCTGCACTCACTATTCTGCTGGTGCAGTCACTGTGTACACACATTACTTATCCTGTACTGATCCTGAGTTACATCCTGTATTATACTCCAGAGCTGCACTCACTATTCTGCTGGTGTAGTCACTATGTACATACATTACTTATCTTGTACTGATCCTGAGTTACATCCTGTATTATACTCCAGAGCTGCACTCACTATTCTGCTGGTGCAGTCACTGTGTACATACATTACTTAACCTGTACTGATCCCGAGTTACATCCTGTATTATACTCCAGAGCTGCACTCACTATTCTGCTGGTGCAGTCACTGTGTGCATACATTACTTATCCTGTACTGATCCTGAGTTACATCCTGTATTATACTCCAGAGCTGCACTCACTATTCTGCTGGTGCAGTCACTGTGTACATAAATTACTTATCCTGTACTGATCCTCAGTTACATCCTGTATTATACTCCAGAGCTGCACTCACTATTCTGCTGGTGCAGTCACTGTGTACATATATCAGAGCTGCTTCTCATTACACGCTGATCAGGTTTTACTCACAACAGGAAAACCCCTTTAAATATGAAGCTGCTGCAGGAGGTGCGGAGCAGCGCTCACTTACATAGGTCCAGAGTGTCACCGGCTCCATCTTCTCTCTGGAGTCATGAGGGGGCGGTAGGGCTTCTCTCTTCTCACGTTCCTCAGCAGCTCCCCGGGACGGGGCATCTCCCATGGTCCAGCGGTTCTTAAAGTCTGTAAGATCATCGTGACCGTGGTGGAGATCTTCATGAGTGTGGCCATGGTTGTGACCATGGTGGTCTTCATGACTGTGGCCGTGGTGCCCGTGGCTGTGACCATGGTGGTCTTCGTGGCTGTGCCCGTGGCTGTGACCATGGTGGTCTTCGTGGCTGTGGCCATGGTGACCATGACTGTGGCCGTGGTGACCATGACTGTGGCCATGGTGGTCTTCATGGCTGTGGCCGTGGTGCCCGTGGCTATGACCATGATGCACATCCTGAGCAAACACAGCAGTTATCAGGACGCTGAGCGCGACGAGTACCGCGCATCTTCTCTGCCAATGAGCCGCCATCTTACCTGGAAGACAAGACAGCGACCATGAGAAGTCACCAGAGATAGCAGAGCGGCGAGTAATGCCAGGACCCCAATCCTCTAATACCCCACCGGTTCTCCCCCTCCTCACTATTACACCGGCAGCCTCCCCCTCCTCACTATTACACCGGCAGCCTCCCCCCTCCTCACTATTTACACCGGCAGCCTCCCCCCTCCTCACTATAACACTGGCTGCCTCCCCCCTCCTCACTATTACACCGGCAGCCTCCCCCCCTCCTCACTATTACACCGGCAGCCTCCCCCCCTCCTCACTATTACACCGGCAGCCTCCCCCCCTCCTCACTATTACACCGGCAGCCTCCCCCCCTCCTCACTATTACACCGGCAGCCTCCCCCCCCTCCTCACTATTACACCGGCAGCCTCCCCCCCTCCTCACTATTACACCGGCAGCCTCCCCCCTCCTCACTATTACACCGGCAGCCTCCCCCCTCCTCACTATTACACCGGGCAGCCTCCCCCCCTCCTCACTATTACACCGGCAGCCTCCCCCCCTCACTATTACACCGGCAGCCTCCCCCCTCCTCACTATTACACCGGCAGCCTCCCCCCCTCCTCACTATTACACCGGCAGCCTCCCCCCTCCTCACTATTACACCGGCAGCCTCCCCCCTCCTCACTATAACACCGGCAGCCTCCCCCTCCTCACTATAACACCGGCTGCCTCCCCCCTCCTCACTATTACACCGGCTGCCTCCCCCCTCCTCACTATTACACCGGCTGCCTCCCCCCTCCTCACTATTACATCGGCAGCCTCCCCCCCTCCTCACTATTACATCGGCAGCCTCCCCCCCCTCCTCACTATTACATCGGCAGCCTCCCCCCCCTCCTCACTATTACATCGGCAGCCTCCCCCCTCCTCACTATTACACCGGCAGCCCCCCCCCCCCTCCTCACTATTACACCGGCAGCCTTCCCCTTCCTCACTATTACACCGACAGCCTCCCCCCCCTCCTCACTATTACACCGACAGCCTCCCCCCCCCCTCCTCACTATTACACCGACAGCCTCCCCCCTCCTCACTATTACACCGGCAGCCTTCCCCTTCCTCACTATTACACCGGCAGCCTTCCCCTTCCTCACTATTACACCGGCAGCCTCCCCCCTCCTCACTATTACACCGGCAGCTTCCCCCCTCCTCACTATTACACCGGCAGCCTCCCCCCTCCTCACTATTACACCGGCAGCCTCCCCCCCTCCTCACTATTACACCTGCAGCCTCCTCCTCCTCACTATTACACCGGCAGCCTCCCCCTCCTCACTATTACACCGGCAGCCTCCCCCTCCTCACTATTACACCGGCAGCCTCCCCCCTCCTCACTATTACATCGGCAGCCTCCCCCCTCCTCACTATTACACCGGCAGCCTCCCCCCTCTCCTCACTATTACACCTGCAGCCTCCTCCACACCTCACTATTACACCGGCAGCCTCCCCCTCCTCCTCACCTCGCTCGTTTCTGTCTATGGACCCGGTGCGGCTCAGACGTGGCACAATACAATCCGAGTTCAAATCTCGCGAGAAAAAGTAAGGGCGGAAGCGCGGGGCAGACAGGGCAAAGTAGCAGCTGCCAGTAGTACGGGCCGCGGGATGGGACAAACTAGTGCTGATGGCGACACCTGTGGATGGGATGGATATACAGCATCTAGGGACCGACGTGCATCTATGTCATGCTGAGACTTGTAGTTACTCACGATGTATATGACATGTTGATTGTTTCAGTCTCTGTGTAGCAGTTAATGCTGAGGTGCACGCCTCCTCATAAATTAGACGTATCTAGCGGTAGCGCAGAACGAGAAACTAAGACCAACCTAAAAAGCCGGTCATAGGGCTCATGCACACACCCATAAGGGCTCATGCACACGGCCATTGCCGACCCGTGGCCGTATTGCGGGCCGCATGCGCCAGGTCCACAATACACGGTCACTGGCCATGTGCAGCACGGATCGCGGACCCATTCGCTTCACTGCGTCCACAATTCTGGAGATGCGGGACAGAGGCATGGATCGGAACACCACTAAAGCATGCATTACTTTTTTGCGGTGCGTATCGCGCACCCCATTCAAGTGAATGGGTCCGCGATCCGAATGCGGCAGCCCCACTGTCAGTGCCTGTGCTGTGGACCACAAATTGCAGCCTGCAAAAAATACAGATGACATCCGTATTGCATACGTTTTTTTGTCGTTTTTTTTTTTGCGGATCCATTGTAACAATGCCTATCCTAGTCTGCAAAACGGGCAAGAATAGGACATGTTCTATCTTTTTTGTGGAGTGGCCATTCGGACATACAGAAAACGGGATGCACAGTTTTTTTGTGGATCCATTGAAGTGAATGGGTCTGCATACCTGCCAAAAAAAAAAAAAAAAAAAACGTAACGGACAAGGAAAAGAAATATGTTTGTGTGCATGAGCCCTTAGTAAATGTGCCCTATACACTTTGCTGGTGCTGCACTACACAACGGATCTGCCACATTTCAGTCATTTGTGGGCATAGCCTTAAAGGGCAAGTTTTCTTTTTGATTACATTGTACTCATTTGGAGCTAAAAAAAATTTTTTTAATTGGTCTTTATTAAAAATATGACTTCCGTTCTTGTGTACAGAGCTGAGATGCTCTAGTAACACCCTCTTTGGATTTTCTGTCTATTCCGTCAGACCAGGAGCTGACGGGCTCCTTATCTCTGCTCTCTGACCTTATAAACACTCATTGTATCTCTAGTTCTTATCTTCCTGATAAGAATGTGGCTTAAATAAGTGTTTACGACCTCTCAGTAGTTTAGAGATAAAGGTTATTAGATGAGGGGCACAAAGTGAAAGTACCAGTCACACAATTAGAAAAACAGTTAACCCTTTGTGACAGAACAGCTCAATATTTTTAATAAAGGCCAATTGAAAATATGATTTTTAGCCATAAATGAGTAAAACGCAATCATAAACAAATTGCCTCCGAAGGTGTCCATAGCCTTTAATGGGGTTGCATCTGAGACATTGGTGGCATATGCTTAGGAGGCACCAGCAGTGGAACCTGCAGCTATCTCCAGGACGTGAAGGAGAGCGGAGCACTTATGCATGGTGTGCTCTCTATCCATTTCTATGGGGGGTTCTGATAGTAGCTGAGTGAGCGTGCCCGGATATTTTCGGAAGTCCTATAGAAATGAATGGAAAGCACTCTGCGCAAGCACGGCCACCGCTTCTTTCACTTTTGTGGGACTGCCGGAGATAGCCATACCAGACAGTCCCATAGAAATAAATGGAGCGCGGCCGCTCTCTATTCTGGAGATAGGTGCAGGTCCTAGAGGTGGGACCCGCACCTATCTGACATTGCTGGCACGTCCTAGGCACATGTCACCACGGATTGTCATGCGGATTTCTCCGGTTTTCTGCACCAAATCCTCCCCTTACACTGCACAAGTTACCGTACTTGCATTCAGGGCCGGCCTTTGGGGTGTGCGACCCGTGCGGTTGCACAGGGCGCTTCAATCCCGGCCACTTAAGGGGGCGCCCTGGCAGAGCGCCCCCTTAATGGCCCGGCCGTGCCCTGCAAGTGCCGCACAGTTGGGGGCGGCGGTGGGGCAGAGGGAGATGAGCGCTTCCATTGTGGAAGCGCTCATCTCCATAGTCTGCCTTTGGAGATGCGGGGCAGGGGATTGAGAGGCGTCTCCCCTGCCCGTTCCTCTGATAGGCTGCAGGCCCTAGGCCTGCAGCCTATCAGAGGCCAGCTCAGGCGGCGCGATGACGTCATCGCGCCGCCTGAGCCGTACAGCGCGGGACACAGGCCGGAAGAGGCCTGCATCGCATCGCTGCCGGCTCCATGGAGGTAAGTAAGTGTTTATTTTTTTTATGGGGGCATTTTTATTGGCACATGGGGGCATTTTACTGGCACATGGGGGCACTGGGGGCATTTTACTGGCACTGGGGGCATTTTACTGGCACAAGGGGGCACTGGGGGCATTTTTATTGGCACATGGGAGCATTTTTACTGGCACATGGGGCATTTTTACTGGCACATGGGGCACTGGGGGCATTTTACTGGCACTGGGGGCATTTTTACTGGCACAAGGGGGCACTGGGGGCATTTTTATTGGCACATGGGAGCATTTTACTGGCACAGTGGCATTTTACTGGCACATGCGGGCACTGGGGGCATTTTTACTGGCACTGGGGCATTTTACTGGCACTGGGGGCATTTTACTGGCACTGGGGCATTTTACTGGCACATGGGGGCACTGGGGGCATTTTACTGGCACTGGTGGCATTTTTACTGGCACTGGGGGCATTTTTACTGGCACTGGGGGCATTTTACTGGCACTGGGGGCATTTTACTGGCACTGGGGCATTTTTACTGGCACATGGGGGCACTGGGGGCATTTTACTGGCACTGGTGGCATTTTTACTGGCACTGGGGGCATTTTTACTGGCACTGGGGGCATTTTTACTGGCACATGGGGGCACTGGGGGCATTTTTCTGGCACATGGGGGCACTTAGGCATTTATTACTGGCACATAATTTGGGGGGCATCTATGGGGGTGGGACACTTTTTACTGGCACATGATTTGGGGGGAATCAACGGGGGGAACTTCTGGCACATTATTGGGGGACACTTCTTACTGGCACATTGGAAGCATTATTACTTCTGGGGCACAGTGGGGACATTAGTACTGTTGGGGGCACTATTACTAACAAGTGCACTCTGGCAGAGAATTATTATTTGGGACTTTGGGGGCACTATTACTGTGGGGGGCACTATTACTGTGGGGGCACTATTACTGTGGGGGGCACTATTACTGTGGGGGGCACTATTACTGTGGGGGCACTATTACTGTGGGGGGCACTATTACTGTGGGGGGCACTATTACTGTGGGGGGCACTATTACTGTGGGGGGCACTATTACTGTGGGGGGCACTATTACTGTGGGGGCACCCTGGCACAGTATCAGCGCAGTTATTTCTGGGGGGCGTTATGTTTACACTATTACGGAACACTATTTGCTGGGCGCAGTTATTTTAGGACACTGTGTAAACTAAGATTTTTTTTTGTCAAACTGCAGAGATGAGAAATGGCTGAAAAATGGCGTCTGGTCTGAAAGGAGAAGATGAGGAAAGAGAAGATCTACATGAGAGGAGACGTCACTGGATGTAAGAGGTATGGGGCGCTGTATTAGGTTACATTTCAATATAGAAAGCTATAAATACAGTGCAGAGATATATAGTGTGATATAGGACTGTATAGAGAGCTATAAATACATACATATATATATATACTGTCTTACTCTATCTACCTATATCACTCTATATATCTCTGCACTGTATTTATAGCTCTATACTGTATGACGTTAGTACTGTCACTTGGGGGGGGGCGCCGAGAGAAAGTTTCGCACAGGGCGCCATCTACCCTAAGGCCGGCCCTGCTTGCATTTGTTTTTACGGATTTGCTGCAGATCTCTAAATTCGCACGACTGGGCAATTTTCTGCACGGAAAGAAAGCGTACATGAAATACGTCTAATCTCATTCACTACACTGAATTAAGCAGAGCATATCCTGCACATAGAAAAACCTCATGTAACCTGCAGCGCGTGCACACCGTGCGTATCCCGCGGGAATTTTGTGCAGAAAATTCGGAGTGTAATACAGGAGCAGCTGAGGGTCCTTTCACACGGAAGAGAGTTTAGACAAACGCTCACCCTGATGAGAGCATGACCGCGTGGTCCGCTCGTGTGCCGCTGGTGACACGGCCATGCTGCCTTCGAGTACCGTGCGGCCTAAAGGACCCCAGTGGGATCCCGACTGTTGAGTGGATCTGTATTATTGATGCCGGTAATCAAACACACAGGGGCGGACTGGGAATATAAAGGGGCACTGGAAAAAAAAAAAAAAAAAGTGGCCCCATTTTGTAGTCAGGTCCAAATTATTGGAAGGCAGGGCGAGCAATACCATATTGTGGCACATTATACCGCCCCAACAGAGCCAAATAGCACTGTCCATCGCACAAAATACGTCCCCAAAAACTTCCACTGGCCGGCGGTGAGGAGGGCTCAGGCGGCCCCCTGGGCATCGGCCCACCGGGAAATTTCTCTGTAATGTCTATGGACAATCGGCCCCTGATGGAGGATCAAATTACCGGATCAAACACATGATTAATAACACACTGGGGGCTACTATCAGGTAATATTGTCTGTTTTATGTCCGTTTTTGAGGTGACAGGTTCCCTTTAACACGTTTGAATGGCATTTTTTTCTAAAGAGAAGTGTAATGAAAAACAACTGAATAAAACACTATTGCTCCGACCTGCTGCATTGAAAAACACAAATATGTTCCCAAAATAAAAAATAAAAGCCTGCTCTGAGATTATTTCACATCTGGAGTTAGTGTTAGTGTTAAAACATGCAGAAAACGTGAAGGAAGCCTAGGGGCAGCTGTGCACTGCGGTGCAGTTTATGTGGATTTTCGCGCACTTTTCCTTGCATTGTATAACTTGTGGGTTTTGACTGCAGTGTCCTCCGGCGCCCCCTAGTGTTACAAGCTCAGTCATTGCAGGTGATCATTGATGTAATGTAATTTTCTGCAATACTTGGACTGGACACCGTATACATACCTGAGTATATAGTCTGTTAACCCCTTTGTGTTAGGCCTCATGCACACGAACGTTGTTTGGGTCCGCATCCAAGCCGCATTTTTTGCGATTCTGATGCGAATTCATTCACTTCAATGGGGCCACAAAATATGCGGACAGCTCTCCATGTATTGTCTGTATCCCGGTCCTTTGAGGGCCAAAATGTGGAACACACAAGTCCGGGATTTGTGTTTTGCGGACCATAAAACACGGTACGGCCGTTTGCACGAGGCCTTGATCAGTTTAGGTTCCATTTAGTGCATGTTACGGTTACATCTATGTCCATGACTGTGTGATCCCGCCGGGTATAGTTAGGCACGTGCCGGTGGCGCCCCCTGGAGCCTCCTGTGATATCATCACACTGCCGGAAATCCAGCACATCCGCTCCTCAGTTCAGTATGACATAACAGCAGTTAACCCACGTCTTCTCTGTAGTTAATGGGGCCCTCCAGGATTAGGAAAACATGGCTGCTTTCCTCCAGAAACAGCGCCACCCCTGTCCACAGGTTGTGTGCGGTACTGCAGCTCTGCTCCATTGACTCCAATAGAGCCGAGCTGCAGTACCAGATACAAATCATAGACAGGGGTGGCGCTGTTTTTAGAAGAAAGCAGACATGTTTTTCTAAATAAATGTCTCAAATGGGGTAAGTCATTTAAGTTTCACTTTTTGGGTTTTCTGGGGCCCTACTATGTGACATCGCTAGGGACCAAAGATGATGGGGTCAGGCATAATACAGTCGTGGGGGTCCTCCATGTGCCGCCATATAGTGCTGTGTGGATGTTCTATAAGCCCCATAACGTATGTAACAAAAAGTTACATAAAAGTATCCATGCAGCCCATGCGAGCCAATCAGAGTGCTCAGGGAATTGTAAGCCGGAATCTGATTGGTCGATATGGGCAACAGTGACCTCGTCCATTATAAAACTTTATAAGCAGGGCTGCCACAATCTCCCCACCTGAACCTGACATTCTTAAAGTGGATCTCCAACTTTTATCATCATGTTGTTAGGTGCAAAAATCTGAGCCGATCCATTTCTTAATATATCTTTAGCGTGGTCGGGGCTCCATTTTTCTGATACAGAGCTCCAAATCCACTGCATAGGTTCTAAAAATGCTGCACTACCTTCAGCTGCCACTAGAGGGAGCCAAGTAGCTTAGTGTATGCAGTGAGCTCCCTCTAGTGGAGGCTGCAGGTAGTCTGAATGTTATCTTTAAAATCTACGCAGGAGATCTGGAGCCGTGTGTCAGAAAAATGGAGGCTCGACCACGATAAAGATAGAGGAATAATAAAGGGTGACCCGGGACGTCCACCATTGTAGCCTTGTGTATGTTGATAGGTTAATGCTTGTATGGACTTCTTAGTGTGAACCAGTGCTGAGCTGGGTTGTCACAGCTCCTCCCCCACATAGGCTCCTCCCACTTACACTGCACCACAGGGGAAAAGACCACTGTAGGAATGAATGCGCTGTCACTTTAATATTTACACAACGGACAAGTTATTCATTTTCTATAAAATTCATGTAAAGTCGTCTGGAGCTCGGAGTTCATCATGTAACGACCTGAAGATGGAGGAGAAGGAGGAAGATCAGGATGTTGGTGGCCTCTGCTCTGGGTGCCCGGAGGCCACGCCCCTTCTAGGTTTCCTGTAGACAGATAAGACAGGTTACAATGTCACAGCGCCACACCTGATCGTAGCAGGTATTGCAGTTCAGCCCATCAAAGTGAATCAAAGTTTTCTGCGCCGATGTATCGGACTTTCTGGATTATTGGGATTTTCCTGTATAATCATCAGAACAATGCTGGAGAAGTCTGACGATGTCATTCTCTCCGTACACGTGACGTGGTTGTGGGAGCTGCTGATCCTTCTCCATGGATCACAGGT
This sequence comes from Rhinella marina, assembly GCA_900303285.1. Taxonomy (NCBI): domain Eukaryota; kingdom Metazoa; phylum Chordata; class Amphibia; order Anura; family Bufonidae; genus Rhinella; species Rhinella marina. The sequence continues at coordinate 73,493 of ONZH01018628.1, read as the reverse complement.
GACATTAGCGTGTGTAAATATTTGGTGAGGATTTATGAGGCTGAGAGCCCCAGGGCGGTATTATATGCCGTGTCATATCATCACCTCTCACCCTAAAGCTACACTCACAGAAAAGCCAGCGCTCCCGTCATCTTCCCATCTGAGAGGCCTCTCCTGTGAAGCGGCACCCTCCATCGCTTTTAGGCCAGGCCTCCAGGGGGCACTTCGCAGAAGGATACCTCCATTAGGGCTCATTTACAATGGCTGTATTTTTGGGTCCGCACCCGTTCCTGTGCAGACCCATTCATTCAGCTCATCTTTCCCTCTGCCCCTCTTGGCAGCTGGTAAAAAAAATAGAATGTATGTCTCCTCTCACCTTAGAGCTCCTGTTCCTCCCTCTGCTCCTCCTGGAAGCTGCCAAAAATGAGTACATATGAGAACATATGTCTCCTTTCACCTTAGAGCTCTTGTCCCTTCCTCTGTTCCTCTTGGCAGATGGCAGAAATGAGAACTTATGTTTCCTCTTGTCCCTCTCTCTGCTCCTCCTGGAAGCTGCTAAAAATGAGAACTTATGTCTCCTTTCACCTTAGAGCTCTTGTCCCTCTCTCTGCTCCTCTTGGCAGATGGCAGAAATGAGAACTTATGTCTCCTTTCACCTTAGAGGTCTTGCCTCGTCCTTAGCTCCTCTTGGCAGATGGCAGAAATAAGAACTTATGTTTCCTCTTGTCCCTCTCTCTGCTCCTCCTGGAAGCTGCTAAAAATGAGAACTTATGTCTCCTTTCACCTTAGAGCTCTTGTCCCTCTCTCTGCTCCTCTTGGCAGCTGGCAAAAATTGGATCTTAAATCTCGTCTAACCTAAGAGCTCATCTTTCTCTCTGCTCCTCATGGCAGCTGGTAAAAAATAGAATGTATGTCTCCTTTCACCTTAGAGCTCCTGTTCCTCCCTCTGCTCCTCCTGGAAGCTGCCAAAAATGAGTACATATGTCTCCTCTCACCAGGTCTTGCCTCGTCCTTAGCTCCTCTTGGCAGCTGGCAGAAATGAGAACTTACGTCTCCTCTTATCCCTCTCTCTGCTCCTCTTGGCAGCTGGCAAAAATTGGAACTTATATCTCCTCTCACCTTAGAGCTCATTTTTCCCTCAGCTCCTCTTGGCATAATGTATGTTTCCTGTCACCTTAGAGCTCTCATCCCTCCCTTTGCTACTCTTGGCAGCTGGTAAATATGAGACCATATGTCTCCTCTCACCTTAGACTTCTAGTTCCTCCTACTGCTCCTCTTGGCAGCTGTCAAAAATGAGAATGTATGTCTCATCTCCCTCTGCTCCTCATGGCAGCTGTCAAAGAATGTATGTCTCCTTTCACTTTAGAGCTCCTGTCCCTCGCTCTGCTCTTCCTGGCAGCTGCCAAAAAGTAGAACATATGTCTCCTCTCACCTTAGAGGTATGGGCCCTTCCTAGCTCCTCTTGGCAGAAATGAGAACTTGTGTCTCTTCTTGTCCCTCTCTCTGTCCCTCTTGGCATCTCATAAAAAATAGAATGTATGTCTCCTCTCACCTTAGAGCTCTCGCCCCTCCCTCTGCTCCTCTTGGCAGCTGGCAAAAAATTAGAACTTAGGTCTCCTCTCACTTTATAGCTCTTGTCCCTCCCTCTGCTACTCTTGGCAGCTGGTAAGTATGAGATCGTATGTCTGACCTTAGACTTCTTGTTCCTCCCAATGCTCCTCTTGTCAGCTGGCAAAATGAGAACATATTTCCCCTCACCTTAGAGCTCTTGTCCCTCCCTCTGCTCCTCCTGGCAGCTGCCAAAAATGAAAATGTATGTCTCCTTTCACCTTAGAGCTCCTGTCCCTCCGTCTGCTCCTCCTGGCAGCTGGCAAAAAAATGAGAATATATGTCTCCTCTCACCTTAGAGCTCCAAGTCTTCTTCTCCCTCCTCCTGCATCAGAAGCTGATCCTTCAGTGCCCGGAACATTGCCGTCCAGGGCACGATGTGGTACAGCTTGTAGGACATCTCTCCCAGTAGAATCAAGAGGAAGACGGCAAGGAGCGTCAGAAAAATCCTGTCGGCCACATGGACGATCTTCATCTTGGTGCTGCGCTGCTCCCAGGGGATGGTGTCTGGAGAGGGGGTCTGCCTTGCAAGGATCTCAAAAGCATCTCCTTCATCATCATCATCATCATCCTCATCATCATCCTCGTCAGCTGGAGGGGGTGCAGACAGGAGGGATGTGGAGGGGTCTTCAGAGTCATTGCTGCTGGAGTCCATTGCATGAGCCCAGAGGGGATGCGCGGGTGACCTTAAAGGGATTGAGCAAAAATAGCCGGGGAGGGCGCAATCCAGAAGGGAACGGTGACCCTCTGACAAATGTGATGAGCATCAAATACCAAGGGGTTGTCAGAAGAAGTTATGGAGGAAAATCAGAAGGAAAGAAGGGACAGGATTAAGCGTAAAAACAGGGGAGCGAGATACGGCCCAGGACTCCTACAGAAAGAATGGAGGGAGAGCGGTAAGACTGCGAGACGTCTAATCCGAGGATGAGACCTCTGCAGTCAGCAGGTAGCGGATTACAGCTCACGCCATATGTTCCCTGTAATACTGCAGACATCATCGACGCTTCTCCAAGCCTTAAAATTATATTTTCATACGAAAATCAAAAATTGTTTCTTAAAGGGACAGTCCAACATTTACTCATAGATTTTCACGTCTTTCCTTCCATTTTGGTAAAATAATCAGACGGCCCTGGGGTCCTCTAACCTGTACCTGTATATGGGGGAGGGGTCCAGCAATGCCTATAGGGCAGGGGTAGGACAACTTCTGACACTCCAGCCGTTGTGAAACTACAACTCCCAGCATGCACACGTGTTCTGTTCCTCTCAGAACTCCCACAGAAGTGACTGGAGCATGCTGGGAACTGTAGGGTTACAACAGCTGGAGTGCTGGAGGGTGCTGACGCCTGCTCTAGGGGGCACTCACATGGGAATGTCATGGACTTTGCTTGGGAAGGATCAGCATCCGATTTAGTCTGGTGTCACATGTAGGTTTTTTTTTTTTTTTTTTTTTTTCGTTTGGTGGTTTTTGATGTATTTTTTTCTGGCATTTTTTGCCTAATCTTTAAGTCTCACTTCTGTAAGTGGCATTTATGATGTAGAGAAAGTTAATAGTTACTAATGTATTATTGTCCATGTTGCTTCCTTTGCTGGCTGGATTCATTTTTCCATCATATTATTCACTGCTCGTTTCCATGGTTACGACCACCCTGCAATCCATCAGTGGTGGTCATGCTTGCACGCTATAGGAAAAAGCACCAGCCTTTGTGCGCTCCCATGGTCCCAGCCACCAGAGAGGCTGGTGCTTTTTCCTATAGTGTGCAAGCGTGACCACCACTGATGGATTGCAGGGTGGTCTGTAACCATGGAAACAAGCAGTGTATAATGTGATGGAAAAATGAATCCAGCCAGCAAAGGAAGCAATATGGACAATCACAATACATTAGTAAGTGTCTTGTAATAACATTCTCTACATGATAAATGCCACTTACTGAAGTGAGACGACCACGTTAATGCAAAAAGCACAGGCTCCAGATGGAAGTCCATTGAAAATATTAAAGGTAGGACAAACCAGTGTTTTTGTTTTTTTTTCTACCCTTGAAGTGCATTTTTTATGTGAACAGGTTTTTTTTTCCCGAATCGGAGTGTGCTCTGGTATTCCCCATATAGCCTACCAGTTCTCTCCCATAGACCATCATAGATTTTTTATTGATTTTTTTTTTTGCCGCTTCAAAAAATAAAAAAAAGTGCAGAGTGTGTGTGGTTTTTTTTTTAACAATGCTTTTTTCCCCCCACATAAAGCTCTACAGAGGAGGTAACATTATAAAATAATTAAAAAAAAAGCCGTAAAAAAAAACACCAGGTGATAAAACACTCTATAAGGGGGAATAAAAACTAAAATACATGCTTTTTGAATCTTTTATTTTATTTTTGTCCCCCAAAAAATACCCCAAGTCTGTGTGTGAAGGAGCCCTAATGGAGCTGTCTATGGGCGTCGAGTGCATCTTATTTCTCTTTACTTTAAAATCCTGGACAACCCCTTTAAGGGCTCATTCAGACGACCGCACCATGTTTTGCGTTCCGAAAAACACGGATGCCGCCCGTATGTGTCCCGCAATTTGCGGAACGGAACGGGCGGCCTGTTCTAGAAATGCTTATTCTTGGGTTGAGGTCTCCTTACTCAGATGACAAGCTTCTCTCTCCTGTACACATGGCTCCCAGTTGTCCTCCTGCTTCATACTGGCGGCAGTCGGACTTGTATACAGACCGCAGCGAGGAGCGCAATGTCACTGCGGAGGAAGGTCATGGCAGGCACTTCTACTGCCCAGTGTCTGTATCTTGCCCCGGATTCAGACTATGGCACAGTCCAGGACTCCTTCACTGACTCGTCAGGACATGCGGTGGTGCTCCTCCGGCATACACGTCTGCACTGTACTTCCTTCTTCACATCCGTCCTGTGTATTTTAGCACCACAGTCACACCCTTGTGCCAACATGGATTAGCTACAGGAACATCCACATGACAACCACATCCTGGGAGTCGGCAGGGCAAACATCTCGTAATCATTGCAGGATTAAAGCTCATCTGTCAGCAGTTTTGTCCCTATGACACTGGCTGACCTGTTACATGTGCACTTGGCAGCTGAAGACATCTGTGTTGGTCCCATGTTCATATGTGTCCGCATTGCTGAGAAAAATTATGTTTTAATATATGCAAATGAGCCTCTAGGAGCAACGGGGGCGTTACCATTACACCTAGAGGCTCTGCTCTCTGCATTTTGACAGAGCCGGCTGTGATCCTGTTTCTACTGCTTGGCCCTGTCAATCAAAGTGCATAGGAAGCGGCAGTTGTAGAGAGAGCGGAGCCTCTAGGTGTAATGGTGACGCCCCCGTTGCTCTTAGAGGCTCATTTGCATATAGTAAAACATCACATTTCTCAGCAATGCGGCACATATGAACATGGGACCAACACAGATGTCTTCAGCTGCCAAGTGCACATAAAACAGGTCAGCCAGTGTCATAGGTGCAAAACTGCTGACAGATGCCCTTTAATAAGCTTCCGGCTACACGGCGACATATGTCACATGAGCACAAAGATGTAGAAAAGTCACATATTTTTGTGTGTCACTTGTGTCCTGTGTCACAAAATACATCAAGTCTGGATTTTTTTGCAACTGACAGGTCACAGTCGCAACACGATACCATTGAGAATCATTATGTGCAACGTACGTAGCCGTACCCTAAAACAGCGAGGTACTGACCTGTGCACCTTAAAGGGGTTGTCCAGAATTTTAATATTGATGGCCTGTCCTCAAGCCATTAATATCAGATGCTACCGCTGGGATGCCCATCACGAGAAACCCCTTCCCCCTCCTGAAATGAACGGAGCAGCCTGTCGGGCATGCATGTGGGAGCTCCATTCATTTCTATGGGAATTCTGGAGATTAGTGAGTACAACGCCATAGAAATGAATGGAGCGGCCGCACACACATTCCTTTCAGGGGGCTGCAGGGAGTACAGGGCCCCCTTTCTCATGATCAGGGGGGACTCCCACCGATCTAATCGTTATCCTGTGGATAGGGGATAACAATCTAACCGGAATACCCCTTTATACATATTTTATCCCAAATTTGCTATCGACTGTAGCATCTAAGGGGGTAATTGAGCAGGATCTGTATTATCCCCATTCCCGTCCATTTCAGCAGGGTGTCAGGAGTTACATACAGCTGACATCCCCGAGCCATACACACACATACGCCATTACATGGCAACCACCCGACCGGGGAGGGAGGACTGCAAGTAGGATTTACTCCCAAATAATCTAACAGACGACGATGAAGAATTATCCCATTTATTAAACCATCAAATGTCTACAAATAATACACGCTGAACAAAATGGCAGAAAATGTGACATCACAACATATTCCCATCTGAATTCAGGCAGAGAGACGATGAGAGTGCTAGTCCATCTTGAAAATATAACACAACGGGGTAAATACTGATGACCTACCCTCAGGACACCCCCGCCAATTAGCAGTTAGAAGAGGCTGCGGGGCTCAGGTGAACTCCATTGTCTCTTCCTAGGCCGGTGACATCACATTCATTGGTCACATGACCTTGGTGAAGCTCAGTGCCATTCAAATGAATGGGTCTGAACTGCAATACCAGGCGCAGCCACTACACAAGGTACGGCGCTGTGCCCGGCAGAGTATGAAGAGTCTGCCACTGCAAACAGTTAATTGGCAGGGGCGCAGGGAGTCAACCTCCCACCGATCTGGTACAATAGGTCAACATTTAAAGGGGTTTTCCCACCTATGGCACATCGATAAGACCACCTCTGGGACGCGCTCCTATCTCAGGAACGGGGCCTGCCATGAATGGACAGATATTTTCAGAAGTCCCATGAAGGTGAATGGAGAAAGAAGCGCATGCGCAGCGTGACCTCCGTTCACGGAGATGCCCCATTTCGAGACGGGAGCGGGACCCCGAGGTGAAACGCACAACTATCAGACATCTATAGCATATCCCATCAATAAATGGGAAATACACCTTTAACTTCCGGAAAACCCCTTTAAAACTGGCACAGAAGTATCTTCTACAAGGCGTGAGGGCCAAGACTTTTCCAGGGAATGGCCAGAAGACCTTTTTTTAAGAGTAGGGCCTATCTACACAGGGAGATAACCTAATCTACTATCTAATCTAGAAGGTCGATCGGCACGACTTACTTCTAGTCATGTGACCGTTCGTCCCCACACAAGTGAGATGGTCAACAACAACAACCATAGGACGCGTTCACACGGGGCGACGATCCTACAAACAACTCTTTGGCCCGGGCACAGGTTCTACATGGGGGTTCGTAGGCTTCATGGACAGACACAATGGTGGACTGGTTTGGATTACAGTGAAGAGAAGATGTTGAGACTGCTGAATACCTGTCAGTAAAATCAAGGCAACATGGAAAGACCTGCCCATGACATTCTGCAGAAAAAAAGGTCAGTCAGCACATCCCAGTGCGCAGGCGCAGGCCGCCATGGCTAAATACACAAAGGGAAAAAATATATACAACGCAACAGCTCTCTGCAAACCAAATAAAGTACAAAAATGCCGTAGTAAGAGAAAGTATTCTGGTGCTAATGCTACGCTTATTCAGTAAATTTGATAATTATATTTTGTACAAAATTATTTTGGCCCGTCTGCCAAACGTCAAGGCGATCTCTGTAAGATAGGAGCCTAATACTAATTCCTACCTGTTATGTGCCAAGACGGGAGTGCAGGTTCCACATGCATGCTGGGTCCACTCTGATTATTATTAGAGATGAACGAACGTGCTCGTAACGAGCACTGTACCGCTCAGCTCCCCTGCGCTCGCATGGGCGCAGGCAGCCGCTTCCGTCGGGTGAGGAGCGCAGGGGAGCCGAGCGGTACAGTGCTCGTTACGAGCACGTTCGCTCATCTCTAATTATTATCATTTTTGGTTCCAAAAATTTTTTTATTATTTTTTATTTAGCCCTGGCAGCGTACACCGGCACACCGGGATGTGCTGACTGACCCCCTTTTTCTTTGCAGTTTGTACTGGAGGTGTGGCTGACTCCTGACCGGCCTGTCTGCCCCATAGGCTGATATTAATTAGAGTAAGTATAAGGGCTCGTTCACACGACCGTATTTTTCTTTCCGTGTCCGTTGTGCTTTTTTTTTTTTTGCGCACCGTATGCGGAACCATTCATTTCAATGGCTCCGCAAAAAAAAAAAAAAAACAGAAGGTACTCCGTGTGCATTTCGCTTCCGTAGGTCCGTATTTCTGTTCCGCAAGATTATGAGTCTTGTCCTATTATTGTCCGCAACACAAGTTCTATTAGGGACCAGCTGTTCCGTTCCGTAAAATACGTAATGCACATGGATGTCATCCGTATTTTTTGCGGATCCGGTTTTTGCGGACAGCAAAATACATACGGTCGTGTGAATGAGCCCTAAAGCTGTAGTCTGCTCTCCCTGCACTCACTGGAAGCCGTCTGGCACCAGGAGAGGTATAGAGTGGGCTCTCATTGCATTCAGTGGTAGCCATCTGGCACCAGGTGAGGTATAGAGTGGGCTCGGCATGCATGTTGATACCTGCATTCACTGGAGGCCATTTTGGCACCAAAAATGATAAAAAGCAGAGTGGACCCAGCATGCATGTGGAACCTGCACTCCCTGAATTTAATGGTGGCCATTGTGGCACACAACAGATAGTATTTAGTGTTAGGTTTCCATCTTACAGAGATCGCCTTGACGTTCGGCAGACAGGCCCAAATAATTTTGTACAAAATATAATTATCAAATTTACTGAATAAATGTAGCATTAGCACCAGAATACTTCCGGTTACTATGGCATTTTTGTACTTTATTTGGTTTGTGCTGTTGCACTGTATTATTTTTTTCCTTTGCCCATGACATTGTGAGAGGTGGCTGGAGAAGAAAGTTCCTGACGAGCTGATGGTTGACGCTACATGACGGGGCAGAAAAATGGTATGTGCAACATCGGAGATGACTTCATGAAGTGTTAGTGTTAGGATCTTCTGCACATTCATCAGGAAGCTCTAAAGAAGTTGTCTTGTGGAAAGTTGAGGAACAAAGACTACGCGGCCAGCTAGCACCCAGCCTGAAGCGTACAAGGCCGATCACCTTCAAAGGTCTTCTTTTTTGAGTAGACATGGATCTAAGGCCGAACTTGAAGAAGACTCTACCTGGGTGTCATGAGGGGGCATACGGAAAGATAAGATTTCTCCATTGAGATTGGCAGGGGTATCTGCAGGAGGCTGAGGGGCGTCTGTAGCGCCTTCAGGTGGCGAGTCCTGCCGAGGACTGAGCAAAGAAGTCACATGGGCGCAAGAGGACTGCTGGGAAAACAAATCTGCAGCGCTGAAAACGTTGACTAAGGACTGAAGGATTAGGCCAAGCTGATGGATCTGAGCAGATACTCCAGCAATGGCCGATCTAACCATCTCGGCCCCTTCTTCCACGTTCGACCTTGTAGTCGCCAGCTCCTCGGTCACTTGAGATCTGAACTCTGACAACTCCTTGAGGAGAGCTTGCTGGAAGTGAGGCTGCTTTGTCCTTGGAGGACGCGCAGATGAAGAGTCTTCGAGAACCTTCCGGTGTGCCTCTGAGCTGGTGTTGTGTGAGACCACTACATCTGTAGGAGAGCAATGGTGACCGTAAACCACGAGCGGCTGGGACGCACACTGGTTCAGTGGACTTTATCTTCTTACCTCTCATACGTATAGGATTCTTCTCGCATTCGGAGTCTTGGGAGGTCTGTGCGTCTGTCTGGGGCAGACAGTCCTCGTCCATCGCTTCCTCCACACTAAGACCACGACCTTCTTGAGGCATCTAAGTATAAATGATATGTTGACTTTGTTAAATTTTGGAACCTGTGGTCACCCATGGGGGCCTCTGGTAACCCCACGGCATCATAGGGCACTGATGGGACACACAGAAGGTGCCCCAGCCCTCTAAGTCTTTAGGTTCCACAGTCGACACTGACCGCAGAATGTAAGGGGTTTAACTAAGAATCTAAGAGGCCAGGGACACATATCCACGTGCTAAGCATTGACCTGTACATGGGGAACTTCACGTACGTTTCCTGCACAGGCCCATTCACCAGGTCACAAAGGCCTCTCTCAAGTGGGTCCCTAATCTGCTGAGGTGCCCACATGGTGATCACTGCCACAAAGCACCTGCTGCAAAGTCCTGCAGCCCAACAGCTCCCCTGCTGTCTAAACCAACCCACAGCAGCCCCAGCTACCATCCGTATGCTTCAGCAGTGAGGTCCATGTTTGCGCATAAGACACGGACCATGTGACCACCACAGACACTTGTTCCCAACTGTCTCCAGATTCATGTTCGCTGAGACACGGACCAAATTCATGCATGTCCTGAGTTTCTATACGTAGACCCTCAGCATAGCACCGTTTACTGCACGTTGTATGAAAATTATGTTTGTGTGAATTAGGTCTCAGGTATATTAGTACCATGGAGTACAGTGAGTATACAGCAGAATAGTGAGTGCAGCTCTGGAGTATAATACAGGATGTAACTCAGGATCAGTACAGGATAAGTAATGTATGTACACAGTGACTGCACCAGCAGAATAGTGAGTGCAGCTCTGGAGTATAATACAGGATATAACTCAGGATCAGTACAGGATAAGTAATGTATGTACACAGTGACTGCACCAGCAGAATAGTGAGTGCAGCTCTGGAGTATAATACAGGATGTAACTCAGGATCAGTACAGGATAAGTAATGTATGTACACAGTGACTGCACCAGCAGAATAGTGAGTGCAGCTCTGGAGTATAATACAGGATATAACTCAGGATCTGCACAGGATAAGTAATGTATGTACACAGTGACTGCACCAGCAGAATAGTGAGTGCAGCTCTGGAGTATAATACAGGATGTAACTCAGGATCAGTACAGGATAAGTAATGTATGTACACAGTGACTGCACCAGCAGAATAGTGAGTGCAGCTCTGGAGTATAATACAGGATGTAACTCAGGATCAGTACAGGATAAGTAATGTATGTACACAGTGACTGCACCAGCAGAATAGTGAGTGCAGCTCTGGAGTATAATACAGGATGTAACTCAGGATCAGTACAGGATAAGTAATGCATGTACACAGTGACTGCACCAGCAGAATAGTGAGTGCAGCTCTGGAGTATAATACAGGATGTACAGGATAAGTAATGTATGTAACTGAAATTAAAAATTAGTACTGAATGTTGAATATATAGGATGAAAAACCACAAAAAGACAGATCTAAAGAAGAGGAGTGATGACTGACCTGCTCACCATTCTCCAGTATGGCAGGCTGGTATTTCCTGGGTCGCCCTCGTTTTCTCTCCTAGAAGATGACATTCTGAATTAGACATGTTACACGTATGTCATGGGATTTCTCTGTGAAATATGTTAAAAAGTAATAATAATTATACGAGAACTGGTACTAGTATAAAATATATATGACCTATAAAAAATGTCACCAGTATGTGAACAACATGGCTGCAGCTAAAGGTCATGTGATATGACCATTAAAGGGGTTGTCTCATCATGGACAATGGGGGCATATCGCTGTAAAAAAAAAAATTAAATGGGCGTTTCTTATACTGCACATATCGTCTGAAAAAAAAAACCCTGTAAATTTTTTCTCTCTTAACGTTTGCACTGCGCATGCGCCAAAACATCATGCATGGCGCAAACAAGCGACCTCTGCGGCAGCCGCTCTGCTTACGACTTTCCTGTCATCGGCCGAGATGCCCCCGCCATCTGTATGTAGGGGGGATGACGAAATGTGTATGCAGTATTCACCAGGGAGGAAGGTACCATGTATTGTGTGTGCCTGCCCACGGGAACAGCTACAGAACCGACGGCTGTGTCACTCTTGCAGAGCAGAGCTGAGTCGGCTGTCCGTTCTTGTGGCTGGGTCAGGGCAGGTTACACTACATGGCTGGACTCCTGTGGATGCGGTGCGCCGAGGCTAGGCTGCTGTGGTAAGGTATACGGTATACGGCAGAATAGTCATTGCAGGGAGGTTGTTTTAGCAGCTACAAATTGGGTGTGGCCTCTCTACAGGGCGTGATACAGGGCAGTTAAAATTTTGGTCCCGATATCCCTGTCGGTGACTACCTTGATTTCCACCTTTGTTTCCTCCTTCTCGCTAACCCTCAGATGAACGTCCTCGTTCGTTTTCCTCACTTTCATGGTCAGTACTTTCAGTTGTGGCACGTGCGAGTTCCGATCCAGGAGAAGGAGCTGCGTTTTTCTGGGTCGCCCTCTTCCTTTCTTCTGTGCCTGGAAGGAGGCAGATGGTTCGCCGTCCTGATGGAATAAAACAAATCCGAGGTGATTAATAAATAAGAAAGCTTTAAAGGGGTATTCCGATAAGTAAGTCAACCCCTATACACTGCATACTTATTAGATCGGGCGTGTCCAGCCAATACTGCTTCATCCCCTGTATACCTCTCCAGCACTGCTTCATCTCCTGTATACCTGTCCAGCACTGCTTCATCCCCTGTATACCTCTCCAGCACTGCTTCATCTCCTGTATACCCGTCCAGCACTGCTTCATCCCCTGTATACCTCTCCAGCACTGCTTCATCTCCTGTATACCTGTCCAGCACTGCTTCATCTCCTGTATACCTGTCCAGCACTGCTTCATCTCCTGTATACCTGTCCAGCACTGCTTCATCTCCTGTATACCTGTCCAGCACTGCTTCATCCCCTGTATACCTGTCCAGCACTGCTACATCTCCTGTATACCTGTCCAGCACTGCTTCATCCCCTGTATACCTCTCCAGCACTGCTTCATCTCCTGTATACCCGTCCAGCACTGCTTCATCCCCTGTATACCTCTCCAGCACTGCTTCATCTCCTGTATACCTGTCCAGCACTGCTACATCTCCTGTATACCTGTCCAGCACTGCTTCATCTCCTGTATACCTGTCCAGCACTGCTTCATCTCCTGTATACCTGTCCAGCACTGCTTCATCTCCTGTATACCTGTCCAGCACTGCTTCATCCCCTGTATACCTGTCCAGCTCTGCTACATCTCCTGTATACCTGTCCAGCTCTGCCTCATCCCCTGTATACCCGTCCAGCACTGCTTCATCTCCTGTATACCTGTCCAGCACTGCTTCATCGCCTGTATACCTGTCCAGCACTGCTTCATCTCCTGTATACCTGTCCAGCACTGCTTCATCCCCTGTATACCTGTCCAGCTCTGCTACATCTCCTGTATACCTGTCCAGCTCTGCCTCATCCCCTGTATACCCTCCAGCACTGCTTCATCTCCTGTATACCTGTCCAGCACTGCTTCATCCCCTGTATACCTGTCCAGCACTGCTTCAAGCCCTGTATACCTCTCCAGCTCTGCTTCATCTCCTGTATACCTCTCCAGCACTGCTTCATCCCCTGTATACCTCTCCAGCTCTGCTTCATCCCCTGTATACCTCTCCAGCTCTGCTACATCCCCTGTATACCTCTCCAGCACTGCTTCATCCCCTGTATACCTCTCCAGCACTGCTACATCCCCTGTATACCTCTCCAGCACTGCTTCATCCCCTGTATACCCCTCCAGCTCTGCTTCATCCCCTGTATACCTCTCCAGCTCTGCTACATCCCCTGTACACCTCTCCAGCTCTGCTTCATCTCCTGTATACCTCTCCAGCTCTGCTACATCCCCTGTACACCTCTCCAGCTCTGCTTCATCCCCTGTACACCTCTCCAGCTCTGCTTCATCCCCTGTATACCTCTCCAGCTCTGCTACATCCCCTGTACACCTGTCCAGTACCAGTCTCCATCTTACCACAATCTTCTTGGTGCTCCCCTGAGGCCGCCCGCGCCCCCTCTTTATTAGGACCCCCGTGTCTTCTTTCTTTACTTTCTTCAGCACGGTCCCAGTCTTGCTCAGCGGGGGTCTTCCTCTCCTCCTCTTCTCCCCCACATTTTCAGCTTGGTCACCGGTGAAGATCGTCATCTCCTCATTTCTGGAGGATCTTTGAGGGGTTCTCGGAGAAAACGTTTGCTCCCCGTCCTCCTCCGCGCTGTGCTGCATGTTACTGTAGAGTCTCTCCAGTATGGGGACGTCCACCCTGTCATGTCTGCTCAGCGGCGGTCTCCCTCTTCGTCGTTTCCCTGACGTGGCTGCGGGTCCTGTCGAGCCGTCATGTGGTGGTCTCACCTGGGCCACCACACTGTCATCCCAGCTCTTGGACAGTCCATCATGTCTCGTCTTCTCTGGGTTCTCCATATTCCCCCAAATCTTCCAATCTTAGAGCCCTCAAGGTCTCGCTGCTACATCCACGTACGCCGTGACGCTGCGGGGACCAACGACTGCAGCGTCTTCAGGATCTTAAAAGAAAAAGCGCGGAATCAGAAAAATGACATGGACCCTTCCGAAGCTGCAGAAACCACATTGGGTGCGGATTCCTTCTTTCTAGACCCGAAATCATAAATTTACGGCTCGGCTCAAGATCCCCAATTCTACGTTATTCTCCCCGTCCGTGGATCCTCATTCTCTAGTTATCTGGTAACGCACAGATCAGGTCCTATCGCTAGTATACGCCATGGCGTCCGACCTCTGAGACCTCCACCATCCGGAGAAGGAAGGGGTCACCGTGTTGGTTTAACCCCTTCAAATCGGGTCCACACAGGACGGCTGCTTTGCCAATTTGCCGCTGCGTAAAATTTGCGGAAGAAATCTAATTCACGCTCTAGGAAAGCGATCCGTAACGGACGTGCGGTGGCGCCCCGTGGATTTTTACACTTGGCAATACACAGGGCGACATTCGCTGCAACTTCCGCAGCAAAATCTGTGATAAACCTGCTACGGAAATGCGCCAAAATCTGCTGCGCGTCACTGTATCCTGTGTAGGGAACCGAAGAAAACCGCGGTCATTAGAATGGCGCTTCGGTACGGGGGATAAAGCTGCCCATACACGTTCTATAGCTGTCACTCGGCCGGCAGCCACCTCTCCCGACTCCCCCCTATTCAGCGTGACCGAAAACATGTGTATTTTATGGGAGCAAAGAACGCCCCCTGCGTTGGGCCCTGACAAACGGATTGGGCCCTATTCTTGTCTCCCCACCATCGTCTGTCAGAGTTCAAGCGTCAATCATAAGACATTAGTCTTAAGTAGTCCGACTTTGCCGCTCTCTACGACATGACTAGTGTGTACGGGGAACGGCTGAGCAGAGACGGAGGGGGCGGCGGGGGTCCCCGAGGTCCTCCATCCCTTTATTAGATTGGAATATCGCCGTCTTATTTTCGAGGTATTGGAGCGGCACGTTTCTTTGTGCCTTCGTCATCTCTATACTTTATAACTACTCTGAACGCAGAGAGCGCCCGACCTCGGAAGCCTCCATTACTTGAGAAACATCACAACTATGAGACTTAGGCCTCCTGCACACGACCGTACGTGTGCGCAAGGCCTCAAACAGGTTGTCCGTGATTTCTATTTCTTCATATCCCCCCATTCTCCCATTGTGGGACCTGCGCACTTACCTGCTCCTCCATGTAAACCTCCTGCACGGACGGGGTGACCTGCGTCGCTGCCAATGGCTGGCCTTAGCGGTGATCAGTGCTGAGCGAAGTTCTGTTTTCAAGTTCAGTGTCCAAGGTTCGGGTTATCTAAGAATTCCATTATGGATTCAATCAGTAACGGAATTTTCAGATAACCTGAACCTTGCACGCCGAACTTGAAAACAGAAGTTCGCTCGTTCTTAGCCGTGACGTATCCCCGAACGGCGAATGACCCAGTAATGACCTACCGATTGGGGACATTTCACTGCTCAGGCCAGTCACTGGAAAACGGAAGGGCAGTGAAGATAACCCGAGACCCACAGAGTCAGTACCGAGCGGGCATGTAAGGATTCCACTGCAGGAGGGAAGGGGTTAACATAAAGAAACCAGGACAACCCCTTTAATAGTTTTTTTTTTTTTAAAGTTTAATGGAATTTTCCAGCGTTTTTATAACTGTGTGACCTCAGGCTCCTGTGCACACAGAGGGCAGGGACCTCAGGCATGGTGCAGAGCTGTGCATGGCTGTCTGCCTCCTCCGTGAGCCCTGTGCACACAACCCCTGCACTCTACAGCTCCTAGCTCCCCTACAATCACTCCCATCATCCCTGTCCTCCCCTCCCCAGGGTACCCACCTCCTGCATTAGGCAGCACGCTGAGGACTGTTGTGTCTGCTGCACGCTCTTCCTCTTCCGTTCACCTGCAGTGATTTCCGGCCACTAGGTGGCGACATCCGCGCTGTGCTCTAGTGGAGGGGCTGAGAGCAGAGACTGTATTCAGCAGATAGGGGGATTATTATTACTACTATCAGAAGGGTTTTTTATGCCATGTAACAGTATGGACTTTCAGACTCTGGAAGTAAACAAGGCTCCCATTCACTACAGGCAAGCCAGAGGTCTTGAAAACAGAGGAGGAGCTATGGACATGGACAAGTGGCTCTTGAATGTTTCCAGGACGGCACTTACGGCTTGTGCACATGAACTTATTTTCTTTCCATGTCAGTTCCGTATTTTCTATTTATGTTATTTTTACGGAACCATTTATTTCAATGGGTCCGCAAAAAAAAAAAACGGAAGTTACTCTGTGTGCTACCTGAGCAATCTCCTGATGCTTCCACCATGTGACCTCCCGGGTCCTCTGCCCGTCTCTGCTTCCATGTCCCTAACTGCTTAGCCAATCACAGGCGGAGGGCGGTCAGCGCTACGACCAGTGATTGGCTGAGCAGTCGCATTTCCTATGTCGAGAAGGAGCAGGAAGCGCTATGTTTTTTATGTGACACATAGGGCTTTTAAGTAGTATGGGTTGTTTTTTTTTGTTTTTTTAGAGAGAGAATTTTTCCTTTTTTAGGTTTAATTTGGGGAAAACCGCAAACTATAGCTTTTTATTTTTAAAAAAATACAAACTGGCACCAAAATGAATGACTGTAATAAGTTCCCTATTTTGTGTCGGCCATTTTGATTTATAATGCGCGGGGCGACTATAGCGAGGGTTTCGGTTGGTGTGGGCTGTTTTCATTGTTTTAAATTTTTTTTTAACTTTTTTTCTTTTGTTTGTATTTCTTATATATTTTAATTTATTTTTTTAAGATGTCTCGCAAAAGGTCAGTAAAAGTCCTCTGGGGACACTGATACTTTTTATTTTTGCTCTATTTCTGCTGTTACTGGGGCATCCACAGTAGCCCGAGGGAAAACATCCCCCTGGAGGGGGCACTGCCCACAGGCAGAGCTGATCAAGGTCCCTGCAACTCTGCTCTGGCCCCGAGACAACCAGCCATGAACATATATACAAGTATCGCTATATATACAAGTGCTAACTGCCTATGCCCCCTGCAATTAGCACTGAACGTATATATACAGATAATGGTTGTTAAAGAGGACATCTCCCCTCTCCTGACATTTGCCTGTTTTAATACTTCATGCATTCCCCATGTAATAACAATTCTGGAACATCTATTCTTATGGCTCTATGTTGTGCCATTCCTTTATTATTTCTACTAGAAGTTGTGAATGAATTGCTATTTGCCTTCAGTAAAGGAACAGAGGGGAGGTAACCAGTTGGGGGTGTGTCCCTGCACAGACTGACTCTATCCAATCAGTGCTGCCATATTCAGACTGTGCAGGGACACACCCCCAACTGGTTACCTCCCCTCTGTTCCTTTACTGAAGGCAAATAGCAATTCATTCACAACTTCTAGTAGAAATAATAAAGGAATGGCACAACATAGAGACATAAGAATAGATGCTCCAGAATTGTTATTACATGGGGAATACATGAAGATATTAAAACAGGCACCATTTAATTTACCATTTCTTGTATTGGAAACTGTAGAAAAAAAATCTTTGTGCATTAAAATAGACAAAAAATGCAATTTTGCCATATTTTTGGTGGGGTCTTATTTGCACAGCATTCACTATGCGCTAAAACGGACATGACGATGATGCCACATTTATATCACTTCTATTGTTTTACTACTTTAAATAATAAAAAAGCATATTCACCATATTCTGACAGTCAGAAGTTTTTCATCTATTTGCTGATTTGCCAATTTCAAAATTTTCATCTACAGATCTGTGTGGGGGCTCATTTTTGTGCAGCCCAAGCGGTAGTTTTTATTGGGGCACATACGACTTTTTGATAACTTTCTATTAAATTTTTTTGAGGGGGCAACATAACTAAAAATCAGCAAATCGGACATTTAGTTTTTTTCCCCCATATGCCCGGGCCCCTGACACTAAATATACTTACCCCGCTCCTGGTCCCTGCACCACCTAGCAAGGGAGGTACGTCCCCGTCACCACGCGCCATTGGCTCTCCCCACCGCCCTCCACACACCAGATTTTTTCAACCACGCACAGGAAGAAGCTACTGTGGCAGTGTGGGGACCAGGAGCGGGGTAAGTATATTCAGTGTTAGGGGCCCCGCATATGGGGGACATTTTATAGTCTTGGATAACCCCTTTAAAGGTGTTCTCCGGGCTTTTAATATTGATTACCTATCCATCTCCCGTCTGCCACTGCTGTCTATGGCAAAGCAGAGCAGGAAGACGGTACGTTCACACTGTGCGCGCCGTCTCCTCATACAGCTAATTGGTGGGGGAGCAGGGTGTCGGACCCCCGCTGATCTGATATTGATGACCTCTCCTGAAGATTGGCCATCAATATCCTGTGTCCAAAAATCACTTTTCATTTGGCTCCTTCAGATTTTGACAACCATTTGTAGCGCTCTCCTCTCACAAGGGACTCAGAGCACAGTCCAGGAGTGAAAGGCTCAGAGGGTTATGATGTCCTGAGGTGCGGTGTTTGTCCTCAGACGCGTTTTGAGTCCTGATGAAGATGAGTCCGAGGATGATGGTGTTTGTCGTATTGGTCTGGGTAGTGAGGTCCAGAGAGTAGGAGCTGCACAACCGAGGGTCTGGCTCCAAATATCTTCCGTTGGGTCCTGGGTATGGACAGTTTGGTTATCCCTGCTGACCTGCAAGAAGTGTGGCCATCAGCAGTTCTTTCAAGTAGCTGGGGTCTAAGTTCTTTATGGTTTTCATTAAAGGGGTTTGTGCATGTCATATATATATTGATCACCTGTCCTCAGGATACCTAATCAATATCAGATCGGCGGGGTCCGACACATGACACCCCCGCCGATCAGCTGTTTTGAAGAGGAGGCACCACTTTACCCTACACGTCTTCACGACGATAAGCACTCGCTCCATTTACTTGAATAGTACTCGTAGAGCCGCTGCCAGGGAGACGGCGGGCAGAGTAATGACCTGGAAGCATCACTCATATGGAACGCCGCCTCCTCTTCAAACAGCTGATTGGCGGGGTGCCAGGCGTCAGATGCCCACCGATCAGATAGAAATGACCTATCCTGACCATAGTTCATCAATATAGATGACCTGCACAACCCCTTCAACCTCTTCGGGACACAGCAATTTTTATTTTTTACTCACTGCAGTAACTTTTTAATTTTTACATTCACCTAACCATTGGAGAGCTTATGTTTTGCAGGACAAGTTGTACTTTCTAATGGCACCTTTTAACATTACATACGATGTAGTGTGAAGCTGGAAAAATTATTATTTTTTTAATATAGGGAAGTGGTAATTTGAATTTTTTATATCTTTCGATTTTTATTTATATGTTTTTTTTTACACATTTACATGTTTAAAAATGTTTTCAGATTTTTTTAACACTTTAAGGGGTTTTCCCACATTAAATATTCTACAGTTTTCAAACCGGCACCTGAATCTGATCACTTTTGTAATTGCATGTAATTAAAAATTTTGTATAGCCAGTGAGTTATTCAATAAAATCTATCTGTGTAGCGCCACCTGCTGTTTTTCTTATTTCTTTGACCTATTCACTGAGAAGGCCGCACATGCTGAGTTTCATCCTTCAACTGCCTCCTGAGCTGTGATAGGGAGAGCTGAGACACGCCCCCTGAGCTGTGATAGGGAGAGCTGAGACACGCCTCCTGAGCTGTGATAGGGAGCGCTGAGACACGCCTCCTGAGCTGTGATAGGGAGAGCTGAGACACGCCCCCTGAGCTGTGATAGGGAGAGCTGAGACACGCCTCCTGAGCTGTGATAGGGAGCGCTGAGACACGCCTCCTGAGCTGTGATAGGGACAGCATGGACACGCCCTCTGAGCTGTGATAGGGAGAGCTGAGACACGCCTCCTGGACTGTGATAGGAACAGCATGGACACGCCCTCTGAGCTGTGATAGGGAGAGCTGAGACACGCCTCCTGGGCTGTGATAGGGAGAGCTGAGACACGCCCCCTGAGCTGTGATAGGGAGAGCTGAGACACGCCTCCTGAGCTATGATAGGGAGAGCTGAGACACGCCCCCTGAGCTGTGGTATGGAGCGCTGAGACACGCCTCCTGAGCTGTGATAGGGAGAGCTGAGACACGCCTCCTAAACTGTGATAGGGACAGCATGGACACCCCCTCTGAGCTATGATAGGGAGAGCTGAGACATGCCCCCTGAGCTGTGATAGGGAGAGCTGAGACACGCCCCCTGAGCTCCAGCAGAAAAGACACTCCCCTTGAGCAGTCAGCTTGATATAAATCTAGCAGAGCAATGAATGGGGAGATCTCTGAATGGGAAATGAATGAATGGGGAGATGTTTGATTTTAATTTTTTCCATTAGTCATGGGATAACCCGTTTAAGCTTGCCCCTTTGGAAACTGACATGTAATTGTCTGATTGCTTTTCCCATAGACTGTATGGGTCAACATTGCAGCCTATGGGAGATTCACTATGTTCCTATTAAGCCCTGCCACAGGCAAGGCCTGATAGTGACTTTACCATGGCAGGTGTTGGATCAGGCTCATTGGTTCTGCTCTGTACCAGTCCCTTTTTGGTCATAGGACGTCCTCCTGATACACTTGCACTTTGATTTCCCCATGGATTTGTTACGTATAATAGATGAGATGGAACAGGGTTCATGGAAATTATTGTCGTCTCGTATTACATGACAGTGAACCGGCACAGCTCTGTAAAGATTATATTACAGCTGTTTCTCTTTCTCTACTTGTAAAATTGCAAAAAAGAAAATCTTAACCGGGTTTTGTGAGAATTTAAAAAACAAATCAAAAAGGGCTAACAGGAGGAAGTATGGTAAAATAATATTACAAATAAGGCTACTTTTACACTTGCGGTAACCTTTCCCGGCAGCCTGTTCCGGCGGGGAAACAGCCTCGCTGGAGGTCCGCTCCGGCCCCATTCACTATAATGGCAAACATGCCGAGAGGTGGCCAGACAAAAACTACAGCATGCTGTCACTTAACTTTGACCAAAATGTCACATATGCCAAATTTTGCTATTTTTAATGGAAAAAAAACAGGCGTAGTGCCTTTGTAAATGACCCCCAATGTTGATTTTATTTGTTTTATATAAGATGATGGATTTTAATTTTTTTGTTCCAGATCAGGTGACTTTTTTCCTCCAGCAGTAATTGCGCCTCGTGAAGCCAAATCCTCTCTTGGTGTCTCCATATTGGACTACAGGGAATCACTGTACATGGACTGCGATGGACTCTACGGCTGATTGTCACCGCCATTATTTATTGTCGTGTTCACACCAATTGAAAAAAACCTTTTTGCATAGAAAGATGTATCGACAGAGTAAGGAGGTTGTCTACACACAGGGTTTTCAGAATATTGCACAGTCTGTCAAGATTTGTGAAACTTGAAAAAGAATGGATAAATTGGTTGGAATAATGGAAATCTGTAGCGCTCTCAATCACTTATTTTATGACAGGCTTTTTGAGGCACTATAATTTATTCCTACTCAGCCACTAAACTCTCTCAGACAGCTATAGTAACTCATTTATATGGTCACTACCAGAAATAATCATTACATACACCCTGAGGAAGATTTTAATAGTAAAACCCTATGAGACCTTGCCATTGGCTGTTGCTTTTCCCGCCTGGATCCCACACACTAATTAGACAGTCAATTAACCTATGAATCTATTAAATTCTCTCATCCTGATTGGCTCCTATGTACCTCAGGGTTTTCCCGCTTTGTAACTACGCTCGCTGATTGGCCGTCACCAAAGGTGACTGACGTCTACGACACCCCGCCCACAAAAGGGGAAAAAATTGCCGAAACAGGGATCTGCCTTTACTCCTATCAAACGGTTCCGATTGGCTGGCTCCGGGGGTGGGTGTGGTGACGTGGCCGGGGTCGTTGCCTGGCTCCTCCTGCCTTTAGGCTGCTGCGTCACTCGGGCCGAGGTGCGGCCCGAGGATAAGAAGGAGGAGGACGCGCTGCTGCCCGGACCCCCCCGGGAGAGGCGGGGGAGGAAGACACCGAGCCACTGTGAGGGGAAGAAGAAGAGGAGGAGCCGGGGGAGGAATCTGAGGGGACCCCGGGGTGAGGGGAGCACCGTGTGAGAGGAATAGCAGAGGCCAATTATCAGGACAGGGGGGCGGGAGCAGAAGAGGCCGTGGGAGAAAAATTATCTCCGAAGGACGGGGCTTGGGCTAATGATCCGGCGCTAATTTCGGCTCCTGAATGAGATTGGAGGCGGCCGTGAAGGGGTTAAGTAAGGGAGAAGGACGCTGGACTGGCTCCTGAAGTGACACCAGGTCCCCGGCTCTGACAGGACCGCCGCACACTTTTCTAACAGGACATTATGCAAATGTAGGCAAATGAGGAGGCAATGCTAATTAGTAATCAGCAGGTAATGGCCGGGGTGAGCGGGCGCTGCATTGTGATTTCTGCAGTCACGTTTCTGCAGGCAGATAATACATAGCATTACCATATACGGCAGTGCCGGAGCCTATAGACGCTATACCTTCCACTCGTCTTCTCGCCATTTCTCATCCAGATGCAGCTTCATTCAATTATTCTGTATGTCGTCGTCGTCATCTCGTGTCGCTGTTTTTATTGTGTTTTTTTTTTTTACGTCATCCGGAGGCTTTTAGGCTTCTCCACCTCGTGGTCAGCCCTTGTCCTTCTCCGTGTCGTCACCTGTTGACCCCAAATTATCCGACGCGGTGATGCGCAACACACATTATTCAATTTTTAGCTTCAATTTTTTTTTGTTAGATTATTTTATCGAAAGGGGTTCTCCGGGCTTTTTTTGTTTTCTTTAGAAAATATCGGAGTCTTCTCGTCAGTGGACGAAAGATCGTTTCCTCAGTACTTACCCGTCCATCGAGCTGCCGATGCCTCCGCTGAGCCTAGACCGGCTGTGGGCTCTTCCGCTCAGGTCCCAGCCGGACGTACTCCTGAGTCTTTCTGTTCCGCTGCTTTTGCCGTAAAGTCGGTTGAGCAGGAAGATCCGGGAACACGTCCGCTTACGAATCTTACAAGTACTTTATCGAGGATTCACTAGAGGCAGGTGCTTGGATTTTGGCACCTGTCGTGGATCTGACAAAATCCTCGGATTTCCACGTGGAAGCTTCAGAAATGAGTAACCTACTACTTATTTCTGAGGAAGTTAATTATTTTTTTCAGTGGCACGGCTCTAAAATTTTTTGGCGCGTGTGAACAGGGTTGTGGAAAGCCAACACACATGCACAGGATGTGGATTGTTATCGGATTGTGTAAATGGACTCTTACGAGCCACGGCGAGCTTCGTCACCCATCGTATGAAAAGTTTGTCATTTTTTCATTGGACTTAGACGCAGTTCTCCGACCTGGTTTGGGAGAGTCTCAAATATTTCAAAGCCATCGGTTTAAAGGGATCCATGCCATGGGAAAGAGGGCGGCGTTTGGCAAAGGGGTCCTTTTTAAGGAAGGACTACAGTTGGCTATGCACACATTAGGATTAGTAGGAATGTCCAGTTTTGACTGGCATGGGCCGATGGGTTTTTGGCTCGCTCTTCGTCAAGGAACAATCAGATTTCTGGTCACTTGTAGTTTAATGGATCAGAATATACATGAGCTTAATGAAGATGTTTCCTTGAGGTAGACACCTGTAAAAACCTAAAAAACGAGGGCATGGACAGGAGGAAAGATTTAGGCTACGGGAAGACGTTATGGCGTCCACGTGAGGTGGCCAATGGCCGCAGGATCTTGAAGGTAATAAGTCTTTTCTGGGCTTTTGCTGCAACGTTTGCCCCTTACGCTTAGAGCAAAATGATAAAAGGTAATTGACGTTTTTGGCATTTATTAGTCAACTTTAGATGTGGCCAAGAGCTAATGATGATTTTCACATCCCCGGTTCTTTTTTGAGATGTCGCGCCACTGTTGCGATGGCCTTCATAGGACATGGCAGCTCCTGTAATTTTTTGACTTGGCCATAATCAACATTTAGCCCTCATTTAGGAGACAAGATATAGGAGAATCAATAGACGTAGAACGACCTGTGGGGATGGTCAGAATCAGATTGACCAAGAAAAGGGTGGGCCTCGTCGGGGATGGTCAGAATCGTGTTGACCATAAGAAGCGTGGGCCTCGGGAATGGTCAGAATCATATTGACCAGCAGAAGCGTGGGCCTCGGGGATGGTCAGAATCGTATTGACCAGAAGAAGCGTGGGCCTCAGGGATGGTCCGAATTGGGTTGACCAGGAGAAGGGTGGGCCTGAGGGATGGTCAGAATCAGTTGACCAGGAGAAGCGTGGGCCTCGGGGATGGTCAGAATCGGGTTGACCAGGAGAAGGGTGGGCCTCAGGGATGGTCAGAATCGGGTTGACCAGGAGAAGGGTGGGCCTCAGGGATGGTCAGAATCAGTTGACCAGGAGGAGGGTGAGCCTCGGGGATGGTCAGATCAGTTGACCAGGAGAAGGGTGAGCCTCAGGGATGGTCAGAATCAGTTGACCAGGAGGAGGGTGAGCCTCGGGGATGGTCAGAATCAGTTGACCAGGAGGAGGGTGAGCCTCGGGGATGGTCAGATCAGTTGACCAGGAGAAGCGTGGGCCTCTGCCGTTCCTCTCTTTACTGTTTTCACTATTTGTAGACTTCATCTTTTAAGCATTGTGTTGTCTGTATGATCGTCTGTTTGACATGTTTGCATAAAGTTTTTTTTTTTCATATCGACTCTTGGTGCTTGAATATTAAAGGTGCAATCCTTATTACGAGGTGTCCATTGATCCCACTGTCCTGTAGGTCACGTCGGGGCATGGACCCACCCGGAATTTGGTTTGTGCCCTCGTGGCATGTGATTCTGAATAAACGCTTCTCATCTGCCGTGTGCCCTGCGTTTCTTCCTGACGGACGGGTTGCACCTTTAATACCTGACATTTGTGTGTGACCTGATCCTGTGGTACGTGGTCACAGAGACATCCTCTCCGCATGCTGCTCATCACACATCATTTCGCTTCATTCAACTTGAAAGCCGTATAATTTAATGTAATTAGTCAATCTCATGTACTATTCAGAAAGAGATCCGCCTGAGGTCTGCCGGGATACACCGAAACGGTACAGACAAGCATTCTGCAGCTTTTGTAATCTTTGTATTATTATTTTCCACATTTGTCAGGATCTGTGCTTGCAGTCAGTGAATGGGAGTTAATATTTAGGGGCTAAAAACCTGATCATGTTTGAACCTTCATGCAGGGGGCAGTATGATAAGGCCTCATTCATTCAGCTGTTTGTGGGCGCATCTTAGAGGCGCAAATCCTGGCTCGGTGGTGGGTTTAAGGATTTGAACTTGTAGCATGATAGATCCTTATGATCCGGTTAGTTTGGGTTAGACCCTAAGGCCAGGATTTGTGTCTGTAAAATGGGCGCTGAATGCGGCCACGTTATGGTTGTCTGAATGAGGTCCAAAGCCAAGTTTAGATGCGGCATAAACTTATAAGGCTACTTTCGCACTTGTGTCGTGAATTCTGGTTTTGAGATCCGGCAGAGGAACTAAATGGGTCCGTTCCATTTAATACATCTGGATGCGTCTGGTTGTATTAAAGAAGAACTCCAGCAAAAAATTTTATTCCATGTCCTGCTAGAAATGTACATGATGTAATCTGTAGTGAATGTAATTTTCTTACCAGTGTCTGTATTTGTGAGTTATATCTCCCTGATGTTTCTCATCTGTGTCATGTGACCAGCAATCAGACTCATCAGATAACACAGCATCTTATGTCTAATTCTCTATGTATTCCTATGGGAGCCTCACTTTCAGTCTCATAGGAATGAATAGAGCAGTGACTGGTTTCCTGTCCTGGGTCAGTTGGAGGTCAGTGAGTTGGTCACATGACCCATCTACAATAAGAAGAGAGGGGATAACTCACAGATACAGTCTCTGATAAGAAGATTACATTCACTACAGATTATATCGTGCACCTTTCTAACAGGTCAGAGAATAAAAAATTTTTGCGGGAGTTCTTCTTTAAATCAAAACTGAACAAACTGGATCCAGTTTTAAAATCATTGTAAGTCAATGGGCTCCAGATCCATTCTTTTCGCTAACAAAAAAAAACAAAACCAAACTGATCCAGCACCATTGACTTACATTGTATTCATGCCGGATCTGGTTCGTTCTGTTTCGGTTTTGTCCCCATTGACAATGAATAGGGACAAAACTGAAATGTTTGTTTCCGGTTTTGAGATCCTCTGCCAGATCTCAAAACCGGAATTGAAAACATGGATGTAAAAGTAGCACAACTCTGTAGCTCCAAAATTTTTCCTGCCTGATGGAATCCCTTCCTTTTGGATATATTCTATTTAGCTCTCGGACACAGGTCTGCGGCGTGCTGCAGTGTAAGAGCTCATTCACACTAGCATACAGAATTACAGATCGCTTCTTTTGCAGTTTGCTCCCTATTGAGTTCTGAGCTGCTCGCTCAGATTGTTTCCTATAATGGATTAGCTATTATTTTACTGTTGCAGAAATAGGAATGGCACAGATCCTCTTTTCTCAGAACTGTTCTTTTTTATTTTTTAGAAATTGACATTTGGGTGTTACCAGTTGGGGGCGTGTCACTACATAGTCTGTAGAGCTGCCAATGTC
This sequence comes from Rhinella marina, assembly GCA_900303285.1. Lineage (NCBI taxonomy): Eukaryota > Metazoa > Chordata > Amphibia > Anura > Bufonidae > Rhinella > Rhinella marina. The sequence goes on along the minus strand of ONZH01018628.1, from coordinate 47,010 downwards.
AGACTGTGTAGGGACACACAAGAGGAATGGTAACACCCAGGGGTCGATATATTCATACATGCTGCGTACTTAAAAAAAAAAAAAACACCTGTATTCACTGCTCACAAAAAGTTAGGGATTAGAGATGAGCGAACGTGCTCGAAACAAGCACTGTACCGCTCGGCTCCCCTGCGCTAGCATGGGCGCCGGCAGCCACTTCCGTCCTCCTGAGAAGGACGGAAGTGGCTGCCGGCGCCCATGCTAGCGCAGGGGAGCCGAGCGGTACAGTGCTCGTTTCGAGCATGTTTGCTTATCTCTATTAGGGATATTTGGCTTGTGGGTGAAATTTCAGGATGGACCTAAAATGCCCTCTAACCTTTACAGGTGAACTTAATGTGACCTTCTCTAAACTTCTGAATGCACATGTCCAGCTGTTCAGTGTTTTAGTACTTTTTGCAGAACTTGCTGTTCTCTAACAAGGAGCTTAACGGCAAAATTCACAACAGGTGTTTGATCCATGAATCGCCCAATAAATGTCCTGGTTCAATTAGAATAGATATTAAACAGTCCTCCTCCTCATCATGCTGTTCACACTTTGACATCATGAGACCAAGACGACACCTAACAATTGATCAGCCATTGTGAGGCTTCAAGCAGGATGTTCTCAGACGGAAGTGGCCACTGAGCTTAGAGGGTCACAGAGAGTCATCAGCAGGTTGTATCAGAGATACAGAGACTGGAAGAGTCACAGAAAGGCAGAGAAGTGGACGTCCTTAGGCACATCACACACTGATGACCTCTTTATTGTGAACAATGCCCTGCAGAACCGGATGATGAATGCCACACAACTCCAGGCATTCAAGACCATTCGAAACCATTTACATTAGCGCAGTCCGCTAGCTAGATGACCTGCAAGGGTCCTGACCACAAGTGCCGTCTTGCATGGGTCAGGGAGCTGGACGAGGGACCAGTGGTCCTCAGTGCTGTTCACTGATGAAAGTCGATTCACCCTGAGCAGAAATGATGGCCGGTAATGATGTGGAGATGCCAAGGAGAGCGCTATGTATCAGACACTGTGGTCACCAGACAAGCCTTTGGTGGTGGAGGTGTTACAGTGTGGGCCGGTGTGTCTCGTCAGTACAGAACTGCCCTACACAAGCCCAGACTACCTGAAGAACATCATTGATCCAGTCATTGTGTCTCTACATGAACAGCACAGGCCTAATGTCATCTTCATGGAGGACAATGCTCCAGCTCATGGAGGTCACATCATTAGGGAGCGGCTGCTGGAGACTGGAGGACCTCACATGGAGCGGCTGCTGGAGACTGGAGGACCTCACATGGAGCGGCTGCTGGAGACTGGAGGACCTCACATGGAGCGGCTGCACTTTCTCCAGACCTGAATCCCATTAAAAACCTATGGGATCAGCTGAGTCGTCGTGTAGAGGCTCCTAACTCTGTACCTCAATGAACCTCAGAACCTCAATGACTTGAGGGACGCCCCTCAAGTAGATGCTATGGCTCAGCAGAGGATAAGTTGACTTGTGAACAACAGGAGACGTCATCAACCTGGAATTGATGCTCAAGGCCACATGTTATATGACATTTTGTGGCGGTATACCCAGCACTGGTGTTGGCTTTTTTTCAGTAAATTGTTTGAGATGAGGAAATCACCATTTCTGCTTCTACCTACTGTAAATGTCCGACTTTCATGATATAATATCACTGGAGGTTTTCCATAAATTTCACCAAAAGCCAAACATCCCTAGCTTTTTGTGAGTAGGTAAGAGAAGGTAAATAGTAAAAAAATATATGGAGGTGTAATGTTTTCTAGTGGGGAAAAAGCAACAGAATTGATAAAGATCCATATAATGCAGGTGTGTATGAACCCGAAGCATGTATTCACATGGACTGGTAGCGGTCATATGGAAACACTCAGATTGGTGTAAAAGTGTTCTGACGAATATTGCGGAATAGATGCGGCCCCATTCACCTCTATGGAGCGGGGAGCCACCGCACGGAGCTAGCTCTGTGCCGCGGCTCCGCTGAAAAATATGAAGCATGTCCTATACTTGTCTGCATGCACGGACAAGTATAGGCATTTTGAATGGGGCCGCCCGGCGTGTGTTCTGAGCGGTGCGGAACACACGCCGGGCGACCCCCGTATTATTGCGGATCCGCAATAATACGGCCGTCTGAATGGGGCCTTATATGGACTGTCCAGTCAGAGGGATATAAGTCTATGATGGGAAAGGTTTGAGCAAGGAGGTTGAGCATCCAACAGAGACAGACCAAGCAGTTATGAGGCACTTCGAGCTAGGGGACCCCAGTTCAGGTTGGTCTTGCCCTTTGTTACTGGGTAGATCACAGCTGACCCCCCTCTACAGAGAAACTTAATTTATAGCAAACATATGAGGAATGGAGATGGCTCAAGGGTCATAGAGGGGAAATGTATGCTGGTCCCTTCTGTCTTGGGTGGAAAAACCTAATACCATAATCGGACTAAGAGGGGGCTGTGTGGGGTTCTCTCTTAATTTCTTCATGGAGATTTCCCCTATAGAGAAGGTGATATCAAACAGACTTAAAAAAGCCAAAAACTCCAGCGTGTGCTGCATGTAAAAAAAGAAAAAAAGCCCCTTAATTGACACAACTGCTAGTAGGAAATTGGGACCTATAAACAGTGAAAGCCACAGACCCCTATATACCCCTGAAATAGTGGCAGCCAAAGACCCCTATATATGTGTCAGTACACAGTCACATTACCTCCATAATAGTGACATCCACGGGCACCAATATACCATCATAATAGTGACATCCACGGGCACCAATATACCTCCATAATAGTGACATCCACGGGCACCAATATACCATCATAATAGTGACATCCACGGACACCAATATACCATCATAATAGTGACATCCACGGGCACCAATATACCACCATAATAGTGACATCCACGGACACCAATATACCTCCATAATAGTGACATCCACGGACACCAATATACCACCATAATAGTGACATCCACGGACACCAATATACCACCATAATAGTGACATCCACGGACACCAATATACCACCATAATAGTGACATCCACGGACACCAATATACCTCCATAATAGTGACATCCACGGACACCAATATACCTCCATAATAGTGACATCCACGGACACCAATATACCTCCATAATAGTGACATCCACGGACACCAATATACCACCATAATAGTGACATCCACGGACACCAATATACCTCCATAATAGTGACATCCACGGGCACCAATATACCATCATAATAGTGACATCCACGGGCACCAATATACCATCATAATAGTGACATCCACGGGCACCAATATACCATCATAATAGTGACATCCACGGACACCAATATACCACCATAATAGTGACATCCACGGACACCAATATACCACCATAATAGTGACATCCACGGACACCAATATACCACCATAATAGTGACATCCACGGACACCAATATACCACCATAATAGTGACATCCACGGATACCAATATACCACCATAATAGTGACATCCACGGATACCAATATACCACCATAATAGTGACATCCACGGACACCAATATACCACCATAATAGTGACATCCACGGACACCAATATACCACCATAATAGTGACATCCACGGACACCAATATACCACCATAATAGTGACATCCACGGACACCAATATACCACCATAATAGTGACATCCACGGACACCAATATACCACCATAACAGTGACATCCACGGACACCAATATACCACCATAATAGTGACATCCACGGACACCAATATACCACCATAATAGTGACATCCACGGACACCAATATACCACCATAATAGTGACCGCCACCAACTCCAGTGTACCCCCATAACAGTGACCACCGCTGAATCCAACATACCCCATACCAGCGAGAACCACAGTTTCCACAGTGGCAATAAAATAATACCTTGAAGACTGTGACTCCAGTGGGTGACGTTGGGAATACGGAAGTCTAACTGCTGTTTCAGTTTATTTTTAGTATATTGTAGGGAAGGGGAGGTTAAACATTTCTGTAATATACTTTATTAGGGAAAGAGGTTTCGTTGTACCAGAAAACAGGTGTAAAGAGTCTTCTTAGCAAAGCTTTGAGGGGCTGTCTTCAGTCTTCGGTTCTACCAAGCCCTGAAGACGTCTGTGTAAGAAGTCAGGGACTAGGTCAAGACAAGAGGCAGTCTGGAAACCTCTGTAGGTTACACACAGGCGTCTTCAGCGCTCAGTACAACACTGAAGACAGTAAGACCAGACACAGAAGAGCGAGTTCAGTGCGAGAAACTTGCAGCGTGTGTCAGTGTGAGTTCCCGCTCTGACCTCTTCTCCTCTGACAGGATCACACAGAATTATAATGACTGTGTGTCCCTGGAATCAATTGAATTATACTGATATAATGCTGTCGGTGTAATTCAGTAGATTCCATGTCTCGCAGGTCTTACAAATCATTGTCAGGGGAGCAGAGGTCAGAACTGGAACTCACACTGACACACGTAGCAAGTTTCTTGCATTGAACTCACTCAGAAGACTCTGTTTTCTTTCCTTAATAAAATATATTACAGCAGTGTTCCACATCCCGGGCCCTACACAATATTAACCATAAACCGAAACAGCAGTTACACTTTAACACCGCAGCAGCGCCTGCAAAGTAGAGCGCCTCCACATCCTCCTAAAATTCCTTTATGCCCAGAATATATTTACTTGTACTAAAGGTTTGCCTCCTGTGGTGTAGACTGACGAGCGCAAGCGACAGGAAAAGAGAAAAGTGAGAGGACAGCAACGAGTAAAGGCTACGGATTCTCCAGGGCGGAATCCTGTGCGGAGAGGCTGCAGTAGTTACACTGGCGGCTTTCAGGCCGCAGCTTGTCAGTTAATGCTGCTGGTTTTACACAGTGCAAAGCTTGAAGGTTGTGGAAGACCCCAATCCGGCCGCACTGACAAGCCCATTATTGGGGAGTTTTGTGATGGTTAGTTTATGCCAGATCCCCAGCGGACCTGCTGCGTTTCGATTCTGGATTCTCACACTGGTTGTACTTCTGTTCCAGTCAGTTCTTTCTTTATTCCTATACTCTCAGAGCATAAAAACCTAAAAATTAGAAAATAATATCTGTAGTTAGAAGGGTTATCCAACCCCTATAATGACCCCCCCAACGCCCGGGTCCCTCGTATACAGTATACTTAACTGCTCACCAGCACCTGCGTCGCTCTGGATCCCTGCACGGCCGCCGCTCCATCTACCCGTCGTGCAGATCAAAACATCCAGCGATGGCGGTGGGGGAGCAGCCAATAGTAGGAATGCAATTCGTTTTTTTGCGGACATTCTGAACTGTTTGCTAAAAAAACCAGATCCACATTTTTAAGATCCGGTGGCGGCTGTGCAGAGATCAGGAGCGACGCTGGTGCCGGGGGAGGGGTGAGTATAATCTATATGAGGGCTCATTATAGGGGTTGGATATCCCCTTTAAGTAATCGTGGAATTTTTGTTTTATTGTAAGTATTTTTTAAAAGTGAAGCCGAGAAGAGCGTGGATGCAATCATGTGGTACGTCTTGGACAAGCGAGCAAAGGGAGCAGCTTAGAGAGGTGCAGCCCGTCCGTATTGGAAGCTTGGATGAGATGTATCGCCGTGTATAAGACAATTAGATTCGCGTTACTCGGATGCGTCACAGCCCAACCGCGGGTTTAACGGACCCGAACTCACAGCATCTTAGATCCCTCTGATGCTTTGAGTTCCGGTCAGTTAATTCCATGGTTAGGCTGTGACAAATCCGAGTAATACCGACATATCTTACGTCCGGCGCATGGATGTGTGAACCCGACATTCTACACGGTATCAGATCCAAGCGTTAAAAGGGCAAATAACGGGGTCTGCACCTTAGTATTGTACCGTAGACTCCTTCAGTCTCTGTAATATCGTTTTGTGATTTTGAGCTTTATTACACATCCGTACTTACTGCATGACTTTAGTGATGTTCTACTAGAAGCCTCTTCGTGTCTTGTCTACAATTGCAGGTTCTTTTTAAAATGTGATGGAGGGGCGGGAGCCCTCGACCAGACCCAGCCGTACCACGCCTGCCAGCCCCAGGGTGACCCCTGCACTGGTGAAGCGGCCTCGCTTTCAGACCCTGGCGCGTTTTTGGGAGGGTCAAGATGTTTTAGCTCGTTGGACAGATGGACTCCTGTATCTAGGCATCATCAAAAAGGTGAATTTTAATTTGAAGAAGGTGTCACTACACGGGCTGATAGAGCAGGTAGTGATTAGGAAGAGTATATCCGATCATTGTCCTCTCGGGTGCTGCACTTACATATAGCAGTCATGGCTGCTGCATGGTCGGCAGCTATTGTTACTACGATCATTCATCCCCGTACAGTTTAATTGTTTGTTGGCAGCTCATCCTAGTGAATGGTGAGATACATGCATGCACAGCCACCTCTCCATTCAAGATGGGCCCCAGTCCTGAGATCTCACCTCTGGGACCCTCCTCTGTTGGACATTTATGGCATATACTGTGCATAGACCTTCAATGACTGCTGTAAAACATGCATGAGCGGTCGCATAGGGGGCAAAATGTCTCACAAAAAGTTGACGGAGGCTTAAAGGGGTATTCCCATCTCTGACAATGGGTGCATATCCCTAGGATATGCCCCCATTGTCTAGAGCTGGGACCCGCACTTATATCGAGAACGGAGCGGGAAGCGCTGTGTCTGGAGGACCCCGGATATCCCAGGGTCCGGCCACCACCAGGCGCTGCTCCAATAGAAGTGAATGGAAGCCGCCCCTGCTCCCATTCATTTCTATGGGGCAGACGGAAATAGCTGAGCCAATGCTCGGCTATTTTCGGCGGCCCCATTGAAATGAATGGAGGGGGGCTGCGCATGCGCAGTGCGCCTTCCATTCATTTCCCCGCTCTGTTCTTGATATAGTTCCGGTCCCAGAGGTGGTACCCGGGACAATGGGGGCATATCCTTCTGAGATGGGACAACCCCTTTAACCATTACACTTGAGTCTTGGCCACTGCTTGGTGCACCAGTAAGTAAGTGTCCCCCGTGTGCATTAGTAGATCTTTTTATGGCTCCGTCCTGCAGAGTGGATACAGAGGACGTTGTAATCACGGGGGGACAGATCTGTACAGTAACTGTATACGTATGATACGTGCACTGGATCGCCTTCCATGTACTTTATCTTTCCTGCCGTTCTCTCCTCTCTGGTTCACGAGCAGGTGGACAGCGCACAAGAGACGTGTTTGGTTCGCTTTGAAGATAATTCCCAGTTCTCCGTGCTCTGGAAGGACATCTTCCCCCGTAAGAATCTCATTTATTTCATTGTTAAAGAAGAACTCCCGCAAAAATGTTTATTCTCTGACCTGTTAGAAAGATGCATGATATAATCTGTAGTGAATGCAATCTTCTTATCAGAGGCTGAAATTGAGAGTTTCCACTCTCTTCCTATTGTAGCTGGGTCATGTGACCAACTCCCTGACCTCCAACTGACCCAGGACAGGAAGCCAGTCACTTCTCTATTCATTCCTATGAGACTGAAAGTGAGGCTCCCATAGGAATGCATAGAGAAATAGACTTCCTGTCCACACATAAGTCTCTGTATGAGTTTGTGGGTCTGATTGCTGGTCACATGACACAGATAAGAAACTTCAAGATGATATAACTCAAAAATTCAGCTACTGGTAAGAAAATGACATACTTCTTTAAGGATTAATGAAGGATCGCCATAGCCGTGTTCTCACACTCTTCATTCCCTCAGCCGCTGTGCCCGGAAAGGAGCAGCTGTGCTGTGTGTGCAACTCGCAGGCGTGTACCCCCGACAACAAGCTGGTGCATTGTGGGAAGTGTAAGCACGGTACGTAAGCCTGGCACGATTGTCACGTACGTTTCCATCACTGTGATGTTGGCACTGAGCTCTGCCCCCTGTCTTACAGCTTATCATCAGGAATGTCATGTGCCCGGCGTGCCATGCGACACAGATAGTGCAGGGAGCTCCTGGATGTGTAGACAATGTGTCTTTGCGGTGTCTACCAAGGTACGTGCTGCCCCCATCGTCCTGCCATTCTTATTACGGGACCTGCCATTCAGTTTCTTCACCAACCCTTCTTACAGAGAGGTGGCGCGCTCAAGAAGGGGCCCTTCGCTCGCTCCATGCTGCAGATGAAGCTGTCTTTACCCTATCAATTAAAGTCTTTAGAGTGGGACCCACTGCACCTAACCAATAAACAGCAGTGTTACTGCTACTGCGGGGGGCCTGGAGAGTAAGTATGGCGTAAGTAAAAAATGATGGGGGGCGGTATCCAAAGGGATAGGGTGGGCAGCTGGTATGGGTGGGTCCAGCAGAGTAAGTATGAGACGTGTACATAGGGACAGTGGCAGTAGGAGGGTACATCAATATATACACCCAGATCTCTGCCCCTACAGATGGAACATGAAGATGCTTCAGTGCTGTCGCTGCCTCCAGTGGTTTCATGAAGCTTGTACACAGTGTCTGAGCAAACCTCTTTTATACGGAGACAGGTGAGTATGAACCCCGGGGGGAAGGAAGCTCCTGCATGATGGGCGCACTCTTCTAGACAAATATTGTACCTCAAATCTAACACTGTACCCTCCCAGCATGTGCACGTGAGAATTGTACCGCTGATACAGCAATGTAGGAGAATTGTACCGCTGATACAGCAATGTAGGAGAATTGTACCGCTGATACAGCAATGTAGGAGAATTGTACAGCTGATCCAGCAATGTAGGAGGATTGTACCGCTGATACAGAAATGTAGGAGAATTGTACCGCTGATACAGCAATGTAGGAGAATTGTACCGCTGATACAGCAATGTAGGAGAATTGTACCGCTGATACAGCAATGTAGGAGAATTGTACAGCTGATCCAGCAATGTAGGAGGATTGTACCGCTGATACAGAAATGTAGGAGAATTGTACCGCTGATACAGCAATGTAGGAGAATTGTACAGCTGATACAGCAATGTAAGAGAATTGTACCGCTGATACAGCAATGTAGGAGAATTGTATCGCTGATACAGAAATGTAGGAGAATTGTACCGCTGATACAGCAATGTAGGAGAATTGTACCGCTGATACAGCAATGTAAGAGAATTGTACCGCTGATACAGCAATGTAGCAGAATTGTACCGCTGATACAGCAATGTAGGAGAATTGTACCGCTGATACAGCAATGTAAGAGAATTGTACCGCTGATACAGCAATGTAGGAGAATTGTACCGCTGATACAGCAATGTAAGAGAATTGTACCGCTGATCCAGCAATGTAGGAGAATTGTACCGCTGATACAGCAATGTAGGAGAATTGTACCGCTGATACAGCAATGTAGGAGAATTGTACCGCTGATCCAGCAATGTAGGAGAATTGTACCGCTGATACAGCAATGTAGGAGAATTGTACCGCTGATACAGCAATGTAGGAGAATTGTACCGCTGATACAGCAATGTAGGAGAATTGTACCGCTGATACAGCAATGTAGGAGAATTGTACCGCTGATACAGCAATGTAGGAGAATTGTACCGCTGATACAGCAATGTAGGAGAATTGTACAGCTGATCCAGCAATGTAGGAGAATTGTACGGCTGATCCAGCAATGTAGGAGAATTGTACGGCTGATCCAGCAATGTAGGAGAATTGTACCGCTGATACAGCAATGTAGGAGAATTGTACCGCTGATACAGCAATGTAGGAGAATTGTACCGCTGATACAGCAATGTAGGAGAATTGTACCGCTGATACAGCAATGTAGGAGAATTGTACCGCTGATACAGCAATGTAGGAGAATTGTACCGCTGATACAGCAATGTAGGAGAATTGTACCGCTGATACAGCAATGTAGGAGAATTGTACCGCTGATCCAGCAATGTAGGAGAATTGTACGGCTGATACAGCAATGTAGGAGAATTGTACCGCTGATACAGCAATGTAGGAGAATTGTACCGCTGATACAGCAATGTAGGAGAATTGTACCGCTGATACACCAATGGACTTCCCAACGTGTATAGGTGAAAATTGTACCGGTGATACACCAATTGACCCCCCAACAGCATACGCACAAAAGAATTGTACCATGGATAGACCATTGCATTAGAATTGCACCAGTGATAACATCAGTGCACCCTCCCAGCATGTGCTTGTGAGGATGGTACCACTTGTACCCCAGTATACCCCCAAGTATTTGCATGTGAGAATTGTACCACCGATACACCATTGGAGCTTCCCAGCATAGGAGATTTAGTTTTGCAAACGCTGTGGAGCCACAGGCTGGAGAACATTGCCCCAGATAATTTCTACCTTATGGACAATGAAATCTGGAAGTGGAAGGATCCTGTGAAACTGGTATAGGGGAGAGGGCACACAGGTGGGAATGGACACATGTTGGGGGCTTTATCTGCCTCAGTCTCAATGTTTCCTTCTTTTATGTGTCAGGTTTTATGTTTTTGAGTGCTCGGTCTGTACAAGAGGTCCAGAAAACGCCTGGAGACTTCCTCTGGGATGGTGAGTGTTATGTTCCATCATCCTTCATACTGCTCACCATTGATCCTGGCATTAATCATCCACAATATAATCCTAATTTATCTGCTAAAAAATAAGGTTTTCCAGAAAATCTCTGGCTGAATCTTTAACCTGATAGGAATTTTCCCCTGCGCTCAGTGTCGCCCTCTGCTGAGTATGTTAAAGGGGTATTCCCGTCTTAGACAATGGGGGCATATTGCTAGGATATGCCCCCATTGTCTGATACGTGCGGGTCCGATCTCTGGGACCCCGCACCTATACTGAGAACTGAGTGGGGTCCAGCCACCACCAGGCACAGCTCCCTGCTGCTCCCATAGAAATGAATGGGAACGCACCACGCATGCGCGGCCACCGCTCTCATTCATTTGGAGCTGACAGAAATAGCTGAGCCAGTGCTCGACTATTTTCAGTTGCCCCATAGAAGTGAATGGAGGGCGGCTGCGCATGCGCAGTGCACCCCCTTTACTTTGGGGACTCCGTTCTCGCTATAGGTGTGGGTCCCATAAGACAATGAGAATCTTAGCGATATGTGGGAATAACCCTTTAAGTTGCCAGGAGGAATGGGAGAAGGTGAAGACCTCCATGTAATAGGACTTCTTCTCTGCTGCAGGGTGGATGTGTCGCACCTCGTCCTCTATCACCTCAGTATTTGTTGTAAGAAGAAGTATTTCGATTTTGAACGGGAAATCTTGTCCTTTGTGAATGAGAACTGGGAGAGTCTACTGTTGGGAGAAGTAAGTTATTCACTTTCCTGTTTCCTGTGAATTTGTCATCGCGCCTTCCCGATGGTACCCTGACATCTTGTCAGCCAGTAGAAATCACCTTCTGCTCTGTCGGGAATGGAGCAAAGCTTATGCTGTAGCATGGCAGTATAGCTGAGAAAACTCCTTATCCGGTGGAAGCAAGAAGGGACTGTATTGGCAGCTGCCAGAAGGGGAAGGAGACCGATATTGTCTAAGGAACCCCCCAGCAACTCCAAGTGGGAAACATAGTAGCAAAAAATGATGAAATTTGCATTTTTTTAAAATTTTCATGGGATAAGCTTTTAAATAAGTTGACTTTATCTGGACAGTGTATTCAAATACATAACCATGAGTGGTCTTTAGCTTACAGATACCCCTCGTTCGGACAGGTACTCCCATCTGCTTCACGCCTTGACAGCTGAGAAAGAAAGGTAAGAATCTCGCACTTGGCATCTGTTGAAAATTAATTTCTGAAGATATCTTCTTAGTTTCAGATTACGTTGTAAATCAGCATTGGGTGGGTGAAGATATAGCAGGCGACGCCTGGTACGATTCTTGTGTGTACGGCCAGATTCACATTGCCGGTTTTCTTACCACTCACAGGTTTATCTCTGGGAAGGAGATTAAGAAGAAGAAGTGTCTGTTTGGACTCCAGAGCCGCGTCCCCCCTCCCGCCCCACAGACGACAGTGACTGAGCTGAGGCTACAGGAGACAGACGTGAGAGGCTCCACTCCGTGTGTAAGGTGAGGGGATCTGGTACTCCGTGCAAGACTCCTATGAAACATCGCTGTGTCTATATATCATGCTGCATTCTGTCTCCCTTCACCTCCGCAGCGAGCGGATATAAAGATCTCTTGCAGTTCCCTTTTAGGGAGGATGGGAGTCCTGAGAAGCCCTCCACACAAAACAAAGACGCCAAGCATAGAGAAACGGACGCGGAAGGAGAGGCAGAAGCTGCAGAGAGCTCTTACCCAGGTATATTGGAAGAGTGTAAAACGTGTGGCAGGTAACGGACCTGCTGTAAGACCCACCTGTCATCTGCCCTCTTTTCAGGATGCGGTACAGAATCCTTTTAGTTGTAACCAGGAGTACTTGGGATACCGCGGTAGCGCCTACAACTTCCGACGCACCGGGGCGCGCTGCCTGCAGACGTAAGTGATGCTCCCTAGAAAATAGTGCCAGGATCCGAAGGAGGCTCCTCTAGGCGACGACTGAAATAAATTGGACAATACAGTCACGGGGGATTGTCCTAGAGCAGTGATGGCTAACCTCCAGCACACCAGCTGTGGTGAAACTACCACTCCCAGCATGCTCCATTCATTTCTATGGAGTTCTTAGAACAGCCAAGCAAGGGGGCATCTTGGGAGTCATAGTTTTACCACAGCTGGAGTGCAGGAGGTTAGCCATCACAGGCCTAGAATATAAAATCAGCAGCTTATGTGTCTGCTTGTACAGTACATAGAAGGCTGCACGTTTTTAAAGGTAAGGTCACCTGGGGCAGAATCAGAGGAAAAAATCTGCATGTATGACGTGGATTTTTGCCACGGATTTCACCCTGTGCATTGCAGTGCAAGTTATTTTTTTGGCAAAATGTGGATGAGATGTCTTAAAATCTCGTCCACCTCACTGGTACTGTACCAGCAAATCTGCAGCGTGTCCATCCGATGTGGACGGATCCTAAAGTCTATGTACACTTTTGTAGCCAATCATTTTTTTAGTACCTGAAGAAGATCCCAGGACCAGATCTAAAAGTGTTGTCTGCTTTGTATGAATAAACACTTGTAGAGTATTACCCAGCACAGCTGTTTCTTAAAGGGGTCCTCTCACTTCAGTAAGTGGCATTTATCATGTAGAGAAAGTTAATACAAGGCACTTACTAATGTATTGTGATTCTCCATATTGCTTCCTTGGCTGGCTGGATCCATTTTTCTATCACATTATACCCTGCTTGTTTCCATGGTTACGACCACCCTGCAATCCATCAGTGCTGGTCGTGCTTGCACAATATAGGTAAAAGCACCGGCCTATGTGCGCTCCCATGGTCCTGGTCACCAGAGAGGCTGGCGCTTTTTCCTATAGTGTGCACACATGACCACCACTGATGGATTGCAGGGTGGTCTGTAACCATGGGAACAAGCAGTGTATAATGTGATTGAAAAATGGATCCAGCCAGCAAAGGAGGCAATATGGATAATAACAATACATTAGTAAGTGCCTTGTATTAACTTTCTCTACATGATAAATGCCACTTACTGAAGTGAGAGGACCCCTTTAATATTCAGGGCTCAGCAAGAAAGGAGCAGTTGCCTTTTAGGCAATTTCACATCTGCGTATTGCTGTTCCGGCAGAGAATGCTGAGAATCGGCCGGACTAAAGCTGCTAGCCGATGTCCGGCCGATTCTCAGCATCCGGCGGGCAGGCAGCAGTATTCAGCAATGCCGGATCCGGAGAACTCTGGCAGGCTGTTCTCTGCCATAGATGTGAAATTAGCCTTATATTATCACATTTACATTGTAAGTGAGTGAGGTCCTCAGGTAGGAAGGGTCGAGGATGAGGAGGAAACGGACAACTGATGTGACGGTCCATGAATCTGTCTAATGATCTTCTTCTTCCAGCCCTCCAATCAGGATGTTCGCCTCTTTCCACCCGTCAGCAAACACTTCTGGGACTGTGGCTGCTTCTCTTCAGTCCAGGTTCGTGCGGTCAGTTTTAAACGGACATGGAGTTGTGGGCGGCTTTGACGGACGTCACCTATAGCATATAGTTATGGCAGTCACTGCACACACGAGACTTGTATGACGTGTCATGTCAACTATAGAAACACCCCTGTGTGTGAATCCTTCCTGTGCTATGCAGAAATATCTTCTGAATTTTGAATCTAGAGAATGCAGTACCCAACATAGCGCCCCCTATACGTCTGTGGCTGCATCCAGTACAGCAGCTTAGCACCATTCATGTGAATATACGCTGCCATACTAGACGAGGCTGCATGGAACAGCGCGTGAACGAAAAATATGGCGATCCTCTGGAAATATAGGACGTGCCTAATATCAGCTTTCTCTCTAGACACACATGATGTCATAATTCAAGCATGGTGGCACTCCCTCCCTTTGCCTTCTGGGATGTGCCATCACTGTGGGGCCCATACCAATCCTTAGAATGATGGGAGGCAGTGCTGGTTTAGTTTTCCCTGCAGAACAGTGCTCCTGTCACCCAACCTAGGGAGGTCCAAAGGGTTGGATAACATGTGCTAGCGATATAATATAGAAATATAGTCCAGGAAATATCTTTAGATGCAGCTAGAAACGTGCAACTGGTCTTGTTTTAAAGCTGACAGTCCAGGCTTTCATATAAGACCAAAACAGCTGACAGCTAAAGTGCAAGCAACAGAGGAGAAATCACCGTTAGAAATCAAGTTGGGAATAATCGTTTTTACTTTCATTTTCAGCTGCATTCACAGCATCCCGGTTTCTATCAGTGATATCTTCCTCTGTCCTGAACATATTGCTGTCATTTATATCATGGTATTGTCTGAAAGCTTTGAATGTCTGTTTCTTGGTCATTATTTGTTTGTGAGGAAGGAGATGCAGTAAGTAGGTGCTGGACTCCTCAGGTGCCACTTATTTATGGATAGCAGGATCGGACTGTGTGAAATTCAGTATGTTTGATCACTGGTGTTGGGGGATAATACAGGCGTTCCTATCGGACTGATGATATTCGTAGATGAGACATTCACACTCTTTTATATTTTATATTTCAGTGAGGTGTCCCCTGCAGTCTCAGAAGTGTCCCCTCTGCTCCCAGAGGCGGTGGAGCGACCAGTCCCCGCTCCAGAACCTTCCTCTCCTCCAGCACCTCCATCCTCATCTTCCTCAGAGGGCTGTGAGTGGTCAGAGTCACCAGAAGAGGGGATGAAGGTGCTGGCCCGGAGGGTCACCGCGGAGGGGTCGATTGAATATTTAGTGGAAAGGGAAGAAGGAGAGATCTTCTGATTATTCTACAGAGATCCTGCGCTCTACTCTACCATGTGCTACCTGCGAAGATCCCATGATCTTGGCTTATTGTACATACAAGGCTAATCCTGAACTCTCCGTACACGCGTGTACATAGCGCTGCTTGTGATTCTCGTCCCGTCACGTGTTTCTACAGCTCACCGAGGCTGCATCGCATCACACATGGACAGATTGATGACATGAAGGAAATCTGAGTTTGTTTTCTTTTTGTATCTCCTAATTTACTATGTGGGATTGAAGGTCCGATGTTCTGTCCGTTCTAGGCTCCGGTATAAGATGGTGTCTGTTTGTTGAATAATTGCACAGGTTCTCGTCTATTAGAATCTTCATGAAAAATCACATCCATGTCTGTCCAGGATTATTAAAAAAGTGACACAAGTTTTCCTCGTCTGTTATCGGTCATTACAGGTTGCACCTTTCACAGCTCACACATCTGTGCACATAGTTACCTTGTGGTTGAAATAAGACACAGGGCCTATGATGCCGCTGCGTTGATTCAGAGGAAGGCGCCCCCAGCGAAAAGTCCTTCCTGACTCAACAGAATTAATCCCTAAATCGACTCCCCGTCTCCTGAAATCTAGTACCCAAAACCTGAAATATGTTTACATTCAAGAAAGTCATCAGGCCCCTCTGGAACTTGTACAAACCATCTTGTGGCAGGGACGTCCATAGTATAATAGCCATACCATTACTCTTCGCAGGTGTTCGGGAGCTCCGGACTCTTCCCCGGGAGAAGGATCGGCTGAAATTAGTACTTTTGTCCGATCCTCTTGTTCTCCCAGGAGATAAGGGCGGCTCTATCCACTCTCCCCATAGAATACTCATTAACGTTTAGCCGAGCCGACCGTATGTGTATGGTGGAGCCAGAAGAGAATCGGGAGAGAGCGCGATTGTTCAGCCGACAGTTATTGAATGTGTACGGGCAGCTCCCGGTCCGATTTGATGGTGAAACCTTCTTTCATCTAGACGTAGAGGATGTCCCCTTGTCATGGTTCTCGTCTGTTAGAATCTTTATGAAAAATCACATCCATGTCTGTCCAGGATTATTAAAAAAAAGTGACACAAGGTATAAAAAAAATCGTTATGTCTCTGTACTGTCCATTCATAAATTTGTACATAGTCCTGCCACTTTACACATCACTAGTCAGACCACACATGGAGTACTGTGTACAGTTCTGGGCTCCTGTGAACAAGGCAGACATAGCAGAGCTGGAGAGGGTTCAGAGGAGGGCAACTAAAGTCATAGCTGGAATGGGTGGACTACAGGACCCAGAAAGATTATCAAAATTAGGGACGACTGAGGAGAGATGTAATAACTATGTATAAATATATCAGAGGTCAGTACAGAGATCTCTCCCATCATCTATTTATCCCCAGGACTATGACTGTGACGAGGGGACATCCTCTGCGTCTGGAGGAAAGAAGGTTTGTACATAAACATAGAAGAGGATTCTTTACAGTAAGAGCAGTGAGACTATGGAACTCTGCCTGAGGAGGTGGTGATGGTAAGTTCACTATAAGAGATCAGGAGGGGCCTGGATGTATTTCTGGAGGTAATAATATTACAGGTTATAGTTACTAGAGAGGGGTCGTTGATCCAGGGAGTTATTCTGGTGCAAAGTAAAACAACTAATAGCTGGTATAAATGTAGACTACACAGTCTAAAGATGCAGTAGACTTATCTAGCATCAACCACTGTGATAAATTTGCTACGGTTTTATATGGTGTGTAACCGGTAATGGGTGTGGACCCACTGTGCCGACTAACCAGTTTGACTTTGGGCTGAATCTAAGGGTGTTGTCCTGGTGGTTCCCTAGTTTTCACCTTTTAACCCCTGTACAGGGATCTGGTCTTTATTGCAGTGAACCAACCATGCCGCTACCTCCTGGAGTAGTCCTAATATAATTGGCTGTTGACCCACTGGAGCGAAGCACCAAGTACACAGGCAAAAAGCGTAGTTTGAACACAGCCCAAAGTCAGGGCTGACTGAGAACTTGCACATTCCAAACAGCAATTCCAAGGTCGAGGCAGGCAGAATATGTGCATAGCCCAGGTCACAGTTCCAAGGTCGAGGCAGATGGCAAGGAGCAGAATTGGTAGACAGTCAAGGTTTGGTATTCAGACGACAGATCACCTTCACTGGTTACTAGAGACTAGACAACCTCAAAGCTCAGGCGAAGAGGTGGAACCACCACTCAGCTAAATAGGGAGACTGATCAGCAACTTAAGCAGCACCTGGATAGGGGCAGGAGGAAAGCAACTCTTTTGGTGCTGAAGGAAAGTTCACTGAGCACTAATCCCAATTCACACAGGGAGAGCAGAGCGATGTCTGTGTCTGCCCGTGACAACAAGACAGCGACGGGCATGGACCACCGGCAAGACACTATGTTGTCTGAGCTTGCCCTGACTAAATATTTTAGACAGCCCTATGTTTGTGTCATGAACATCTATATCTTTTCCATGATTTGTTTGCCTTGGAAGCAGCTGCCTGGCATTGGTCACTAAACCTAGGTTTACTTGCCAACTATATGCCAAAGTCTTTCTCAGTGGCAGTTATACCCAGTGTTCTACGG
Organism: Rhinella marina; assembly: GCA_900303285.1. Lineage (NCBI taxonomy): Eukaryota > Metazoa > Chordata > Amphibia > Anura > Bufonidae > Rhinella > Rhinella marina. The sequence goes on along the minus strand of ONZH01018628.1, from coordinate 29,121 downwards.
TGGATTCTAAGGTACAGGAATCAATAGGCTTAAACAATAGCTAAGTGAATAAGAAGTTTACTAAGCAGTGATAAATACATATACAGAAAAGACAAATACAGATCACTTATACCATAAGATACAAAAGCAATCACTTAATCTGCAGTCAGTGGGCAAGCTCCTCACCGGCCGGCGCCCAACATGGTGGAATACAAAGAGATAGGTAGAGGTTTCACAGACGTCTTCCTTGAAGCCTAATTATCTTACATCCATAGAACTTTATACCTTCTAGCCCAGAGGCCTCTCCTAAAAAGTCTGAAGTGTGCAGTACGCATGTATAGTGACCTCAGCCTTTAGGAAAATGGCCTAGTACCAGTCATAACTGCAGAACAACAGTGTTCTGTATCGGCTCACTACACCAACAATTGATAAGGGAAAGAACCACTAAAATGAAAGCTTATAACACAACCAGTGTTTTACTATATAGTACATAATTCTACGTTATGTTTTGTCGGCCTGAGCACACGACTTTTCATTTATCCACATTGAGTCGTTCACTATTTCTCCTCTGAAGCCTCCAGATTTTCTAAATCCTGTAATATTGCTGGCTGTACAGGAGGAGGTGCATTCATAGCTTGACCTCAGTTGTTTATATTGTAATTGCTTGTAGTCGTATAGCTTATGTATACAACGTTATACCGACTGTATAACCCCTTCTCTAAAGCAAGTCACCCCTTATCAATGCGGCCTGGCCTCAGAAACCCAGAGGAAGCTGATATTGCAGGAAAATGTAGAATGGGTAACCATGTTCATGGTGGCACGGAGTCCGTCACTCTTTGCAGAAGCTCCAGATTGACGGGGGACCAGCATATGCTCTTTGTGCAGCCAGAAACGTACATACCGTCACCGATCAGCCATAACCGAAAGGTGGAGAATTAACACTTAACCAGATTATCTCAGAGTTGGGTGGGATATAGTAGGCAGCAAGTGGTCAGTCAGTTTTGATGAATTTGTTGGAAGTAGAAAAGATGGACGACTGTGACAAAGGCCAAATTGTGATGGGTCAGATCATCTCCATAGTATGAAGTTGTACCTACCAAAAGTGATCCAATGAAGGACAACCAGTGACCCAGGGCAGTGACCCAGTCTAACAGAAAAGCTACCGTAGAACCAATTTCTGGAAACGTTACAGCTATCAATAGAAGGGTGTTGGGTCACACATGGAATCACAGCTTGCTGTCTATGGGGCTGCATGGCCACAAACTGGTCATAGTGCCCATGCTGACCCATGACCACTGCTGAGAGTACCAACAATAGGCCCGTGAGCATAAGAAGTGGACCATGGAGAAATGTAAGGAGGCAAAAAGATGGCACCAGGATGCACTATGAGCATCATGATGCTCCTGACATCATGTAGATGTGACAGGTACCACCCACCTAACCACTGAACATCCAAGTACCCCCTCATGGCAGCGGTATTCTGTAATGATAGTGGCATCTTCCAGGAGGATAATGCCCCTGCAAACATGAGGAACATGACAAGGAGTTCTAGAAGATGACTTGTCTCCAAATTACCCAGAACCCAATCTGATTACCCATCCATGGTCTGGTCTGATCCACGGAGGCCGCACCTCACAACTTACAGGACTACAACACGTCTTTAGTTGACGTCTTGGTGCCAGATACCACAGGACATCTTCAGAGAGTCCATGCCTCGAGAGTCCAGGGCTGTTTTGTGGACACGAGGAGGATCTATACAATAATAGGGCTCTGCGCTCATCTCATCTTTGGCCATATCGGAGGTATATGTCAGAGTATTCCAGATCTATACCTATGACCGAAGCCTCGGGTGTATGCCACTTTACAGGCATGAGGTGGCATATGACAACCATACGACTTCATTGTAAAAAGTATACGGTGCGGTATAGACTGCGTTTTCCCATACAGTTAAAAAAAAAAGCTATGCTGACACATAATACCCCAGTCATATTAATAGTAATAATTATTATTCGCCTATGGATATTGATTATTGAGGTAAATAGTTAATATTAATATTAGCCCCTTTTATGTTGGCGAGCCAGGCAGGAGAGGAGATATTAATATTCACTATTGATATTAATAATTTATATTCCAGATGTTTTCCTTTGACGTAGCCAAAAAAAAGAGATCATTTTTAATTTAAATGGTTTTAATGTTATGGCCGATGTGTTCATACTGGTTGTCATCACTACATCCTATGTATATTTGACCATCCACTGATTACACGGCCCCCCCCACACACAATGGCTGCTCTGGGGAGCGAAGACTATCCCGGAGGTGACCTGCGTTCTCCCAGGAGAGAAGGGCACAATGCACTTCATATAATACAGAAATAACCTCCTTACAGGTCTCCATGAAAGGCAAATAAATCACTGCTTTCTCGTCTCCTCGGTGTCACATGGGACGTTGCTATGCAACCACCTCCAGTTACATGAAAAGCATATTCTTGTAAAAAATAATAATAATAATAATGCAAAAAAAGGTGAAAGCATACGTGCGAGATGGAGAGTAATAAAGAGGAGGCAATTATATGTTGGGATATAGTAAGACGACAACGCCGGGGCTGAGCGAACAGAAAATGAGAGGGACCAGCCAGTGAATGCAGGGAAAGCTAGACATGGACCATTTATTATTACCTATCCACAGATTCATTGAGGTCCCACCGCCGGGACCCCCAGCCGTAATCAGAGCCCTAGTCCCATTTGTGAATGAATGGTGTACATGTGTGACAAAGAGTACTGCTCCATTCACAAAGGAGTCTTGGGGGCCCCATTCTCATCATCGTGGGGATCCTAGCAATCACCTATTCTGTGGAAAATGTTATTGGAAAAATCTCTTTAAAATAATGAAGTAACAGCCATGGATTGGTGGGTGCTGGTCATGAGGTTAGATCAGGTGATCAACTGCCTGGAAGTAAATGGAGGCTGGCAGGGACTGGATTGGCGGCGCCGGAGTGGAAAGGAGGTGAAACAGTTGAGTATTGATTATTTTTATTTTTGACCATTCACTGTATTGTAATATCTCTCAGCTCCCGTGCTGGCGCAGATTTCCATTACGACGCACGGACTTGCACAGAGCCGACACAACTATTAAAGAGGCGTGGCAAAAAAGTGGGCGTGGGTGGCTGTTATAGGTGTAGAAAATGGTCTAAATGTAAGACATCAAGGAAGCCGGCATAGATTTAGAACTGGCGCTGGATACGCCGAAATTATGGAAAGGTCGGTGCCTCTTCATAGCTTTGGCAGATCCACCACCAGCTATAGGGGTTATTAAAGGGGTTGTCCCATGAAAAATATTGTACAATTTTCAAACCAGCACCTGGGTGTGAATACTTTTGTAATTGCATCTAATTAAAAATTGTGTATAGCCTGTTGAGTTATTAAATAAAAAAAATAGCGCCACCTGCTGTTTGTTCCTTTTCTTTGTCCTGCTCACTGAGATGGCCGCACATGCTCAGTTTTATCCTTCAACTGCCTCCTGAGCTGTGATAGGGAGAGCTGAGACACGACCCCGAACTCTGATAGGGAGAGATGAGACCCGCCTCTGAGCTGTGATAGGGAGAGCATAGACATGCCCCCTGAGCTGTGATAGGGAGAGATGAGACACGCCTCCTGAGCTGTGATAGGGAGAGCTGAGACACGCCCCCTGAGCTGTGATAGGGAGAGATGAGACACGCCTCCTGAGCTGTGATAGGGAGAGCATAGACATGCCCCCTGAGCTGAGATAGGGAGAGCTGAGACACGCCCCCAGAGCTGTGATAGGGAGAGATGAGACACGCCTCCTGAGCTGTGATAGGAAGAGCTGAGACACGCCCCTGAGCTGAGATAGGGAGAGCATGGACACGCCTCCTGAGCTGTGATAGGGAGAGCTGAGACACGACCCCGAACTCTGATAGGGAGAGATGAGACCCGCCTCTGAGCTGTGATAGGGAGAGCATAGACATGCCCCCTGAGCTGTGATAGGGAGAGATGAGACACGCCTCCTGAGCTGTGATAGGGAGAGCTGAGACACGCCCCCTGAGCTGTGATAGGGAGAGATGAGACACGCCTCCTGAGCTGTGATAGGGAGAGCATAGACATGCCCCCTGAGCTGAGATAGGGAGAGCTGAGACACGCCCCCAGAGCTGTGATAGGGAGAGATGAGACACGCCTCCTGAGCTGTGATAGGAAGAGCTGAGACACGCCCCCTGAGCTGAGATAGGGAGAGCATGGACACGCCTCCTGAGCTGTGATAGGGAGAGCATAGACATGCCCCCTGAGCTGAGATAGGGAGAGCATGGACACGCCTCCTGAGCTGTGATAGGGAGAGCATGGACACGCCTCCTGAGCTGTGATAGGGAGAGCATGGACACGCCCCCTTATCTGCAGCAGAAGAGACACTCCCCTTGAGCTGTCAGCTTGATATAAATCTAGCAGAGCAATGAATGGGGAGATCTCTGGATCCATATGAGGTACAGGGCTGGTTCTAGCTTTGTTAGAAAGAAATTTCCATACACTATATCAGGCATGCTCAACCTGCGGCCCTCCAGCTGTTGTAAAACTACAACTCCCATGCTGTAGGCTGGTAGCTGTAGGCTCTCCAAGCATGCTGGGAGTTGTAGTCTTGCAACAGCTGGAGGGCCACAGGTTGGGCATCCCTGCACTATATGATGTCTGATATTAATTTTTTATACCATTCATGGGATAACCCCTTTTAAGAGCGGCGTCTAAAATGCTTGTCTTACTAAATGCTACCTAAGACTGTAAAATGCTGGACTTAATAAATATAACAAACGCACATTTAAAAAAAGCAAAAATAACATAGCCCAAGAAATAAAATAAAATGCTGTAAAAATAACCCCCCCCCGAATAAAAAAGGCTGAACTGTGTCTGGCTCTGAAGGCTTAAGATACCCTGGACCTGAACTGGTTAATATCGCTCAGCAGCCCTATCCTTAGTAAAAGAGAATATTGAAACAGCAACTGCGCCATCTAGTGGTGAATTATGGAATATTATGTGTACAGAGCAGCGGATTCTGTGGAGCGGTCCTCCTGTCAATTACTGGTGAGGCCTCGATACGGATTGTGTCAGGATCGGTTCAGGGAAAAACTGATGGTTTTGTAGGCAAGTTCAGTCAGTCTTTTCTGCGATTGTGTTCAGTGTTTCAGTTTTTTCTACGCAGGTGCAGTTTTTGATGCGTTTTTCACGCACATGAAGAAAAAAAACTAAGGAATTACAAACTCTCCTAGCAACCATCAGTGAAAGATGCATTGCATCTGGATGCCTTCTGTTTTTCATGCAAGCCCCATTCACTTCTATGGAGTCAGGGCTGCGTGTAAAACAAAGAATATAGAAGATGCTGCGATTTTTCCTGAATGCAGAAATGATGCGTGAAAAACGTGTACTAAAAAAATTAAAATGTCTCTGTTCATAGAGGGAGGAAAATCCCCCCCGGCCCTGAAGAGTAGAAGCCTATGGATGGCTTTGCACTGAATTATTTTCATTGTTAAAAGGGTTTTCTGGGATTTTCACTTTGATGGCCTATCCTCAGTATAGGTCATGAACACAAGATGGTCTGGTGTCCAACTCCTGGCACCCTCATCAACCAGCTGCTTTAAGAAGCTGTGACGCTTACCGGCCTCTTCACAGCTTACCAAACACAGCGCCGTCCGTCGAATAGCTGCGCCTAGACCATGTGACCAATGAAGTGACATCACTGGCCTAGGAAGACGCCTAAGCGCTCACAGAGTGGCACAGTCTCTTCAAACAGCTGATCGGCACCGGGTGCCAGGAGTCAGCCCCCCACCGATCTGATATGGATGACTTATCCTGATAGGCCATCAATATGAAAATCTTGGAAAATCCCTTTAACCACCTAACTGTTTTGCCCGAGTCCAGCTCGGGCAGTGTGAAAAATAGCTAACTGGAGGGGGGAGGGCTGCTTTAGATGGTGATATCTCCTCAATGGTAGCAGCTAGAAACGTGCACTAGAAACACTACTGGTCTTGTTTGAAAGCTGACAGTCCAGGCTTTCATACAAGACCAAAATGACAGCTAAAGTCCAAGCAACAGAGGAGAAATCACTGTTAGAAATCAAGTCGGGAATAATCGCGAGTAAAACCTGTTTTTACTTTCATTTTCAGTGGAATTCACAGCATCCCAATTTCTATCAGTGATATCTTTCTCTGTCCTGAACATATTGCTGTCATTCTGGTATTGTTTGAAAGCTTGGAATGTCTGAAAGTTGTATGTTTCTAGCTGCTACCATTCAGGAGGTAGCAGCATCTAAAGCAGCCCTCCCCCCTCCAGTTAGCTACTTTTCCCACTGCTGGAACTCCACTCTGGCAAAACAGTTAGGGTTAATTTCCTTTCCAAATGAAAAAACTATCTAAGGCCAGTGTGTTCAGACCAGGAAACACACTGTTGAAGCTGTATTTCCAAAACTCAACACTGCTCCTCTGAAGTGAACTGACAGCATCATAATGATTTATGATGCTTTGAATTCCCATCTGACCGTGGGTCTACCACACTTTTCTCACATAATGCCGTGACTACAGTTCAGTAGACCTGCAGTCAGATGGGAACTCACAGCATCATAAATCATTATGATGCCGTATGTTCGGTCAGAGGAGCAGTGTTCAATCCAGGAAATACAGCTATCACATGGACCATTTCCTGGACTGAATACATCCTTATGAAAAATTTTCATTAAAAGTTTCTTCCTATTTTGCTAAGTTCGTTCATTTAGAGGCTTCTGAATTCGTCAGGGCCCTGCTCCTGATGTCTTTTTCTTAGTAGAGAGGAAGTTGCACATGGCAGATCAGAGTGTGGAGAGGGAGGAAGTTGTACATGGCGGATCAGAATGTGGAGAGGGAGGAAGTTGTACATGGCGGATCAGAATGTGGAGAGGGAGGAAGTTGTACATGGCGGATCAGAGTGTGGAGAGGGAGGAAGTTGTACATGGCGGGTCAGAGTGTGGAGAGGGAGGAAGTTGTACATGGCGGGTCAGAGTGTGGAGAAACATCATTTTTCTCAGCAATGCAGGCACATATGAACATGGGACCAACACAGATGTCTTCAGCTGCCAAGTGCACATGTAACAGGTCAGCCAGTGTCATAGGTACAAAACTGCTGACAGGTGCCCGTTAAGGGGGTCTGAAAATGAAGGAAGGAAATTTGAAACTTGAAATTTGTGCAATTCTTTAAACTTTATTTTAAGGTGTTATAAAGGGTTACAGAAGCATGGCTGCTTTGTTCCAGAAACAGTGCCACACCTGTCCACAGGTTGTGTGAGGTATTACAGCCCAGCATCATTCACTAATATGGACCTGACCTGCAATACCAGACACAAGCTGTAGCTGGGGGGCGGCGCTGTTTTTCTGATTTTAACAGTTACAGGAAAACTGCATCAAATTTCCAAGAAAATGGCGACCAACAAAGTACACACACAATAACATAGGATCCCATTCACACCAGTGTAACATCTGGTAGATGATTCTCCTGCAGGGATGTGTAAAAATGGAAATAAAAACCAAAACTCTTCATTCAAAAAAGAAAAAGCATTTAATTCTAATTTGACGTCTTTCTCCCAGTCTTAAAGTCGCAGCGCTGAAGGCAGCATCGGATCTCACTCCGGCACGTTGTCAGCGACCCAGGACAGATAAGGAGCATTCCCCTGTTCTATGGGGACGCTGATCACCTCGCAGACCTCATACGGATGAACTGACCTGATGGAGCAAAAAAAACCGGAGACGTGATGTAAGGCAGCAGAGAGAAAAGTCTTAAAGGGAATCTGTCAGCAGTTTTGACCATGTTATACGCTGACAGCACAAGGTAGCGGCTGGGAAGAGAAGGTCAAACATACATTTTGTGGATACCGTATTTTCTCTCCAGAAGTAGTGTGGATATGAATTTTTATTCTGCCAGGTTCTGTTCCTGTAAGTGCACTGGAGGCGGAGCTTCACTGTGCAGTGCTCTCTGAGCTGCTTCAAAGCCCCACCCCTCTGCTCTGAGTGACAACCGAGCATCCAACCAGGAGAACATGGTCACTCAGAGGGGAGGGGCTGTGAAGCAGCTCAATGCACTGCACAGTGAAGCTCCGCCTTCTGGGCACTTGCAGGAGCAGAATCGGGGAAAAATAATTCTTTATATTCTTACTACTCCTGACAAGAAAAGCTCCATGACAGGTATGTTCTCCTCAGTCCTCACCTTGTGCTGACAGAATCCATTCTGATAGTCCAGCATCAACTTGCAGTATGATATAAATTTTAAGAAGCAGGAGACTAATTGAAGAAAACTAGCGCCACCCTTATCCACAGGTTGTGTCTGGTATTGTAGCTCAGTACCATTCAGGTGAATGCATTACCAGACACGGCTCATGGACATAAGCGGCACTGTGTCTCCAGACCCTCCTCTGAAGTGCCAGACCCCTATAATATTCACGTTCACCTTCGCCTCACCTGTCTATTCTACAAGAGATGAAAGCATATAGCCTGCGGCTGTGTGACACATACATAAGTCTGAACATACGATTACAGCGCCGCAGGCTGGGGGCAGTGATCTCTCGGGGCTAGTTTGTGAAAAATGTGGGGCAACAAGCAAAATACTGACTTATCACAATTTTTGCAAATTTTTCTCAAAATTTTAACCCACAGAATACTGCTATACGGTGCAACTAGATACAAAGAACATAAGACAGTCATGCAGTGCCAAGATAATACTACCATATACAGGAAAGATAATATCATATAGTGCCAAGATAATACTGTCATACAGCGCCCAGATTGTACTTCCATATACAGTGAACATAATAACATCATATGGAGCTAAGATAATACTACCATATACAGTAAAACATAATGTCATAAGGTGCCAAGATAATACCGCCATATAGTGCCCAGATAATACTGTCACGTGAAACGAACATAATAACGTCATATGGTGCCAAGATAATACTGTCATACAGCGCCCAGATAGTACTACCATATACAGTGAACATAATACGATCATATGGAGCTAAGATAATACTACCATATATAGTAAAACATAATGTCATAAGGTGCCAGGATAATACCGCCACATAGTACCCAGATAATACTGTCATGTACAACAAATATAATAACGTCATATGCTGCCAAGATAATACTGTCAAACAGGGCACTGATTGTACTGCCATATACAGTGAACATAAAAAACCATCATATGGAACTAAAATAATAATGCGATATACAGCAAACATAATAATGTCAGAAGGAGCAAAGATAATACCACCATATAGTGCCCAGATAATACTGCCATGTACAGTGAACAAAATACTGTCTCATGGCCTAAGATAACACTATCATATACGAAAAACATCATATGGGGCTAAGATAATACTGTCATACAGGGCACATATAGTACTGCCATATACAGTGAACATAATAATGTCATAAGGTGCCAACATAGCCCCCACTCTTCTCACCTGACATATTCTGTCAGTGCAGGAACCTTTGAAGATCTGGTCTTAATCATCTGCAACGAGACAGGGAACAAGAAGGTGAAAATGACTTCCAAGGTGGAGAATATTGATCTCAAGTAGGTGACACACACAGGACGGAGACGTGTGCTGTGTGACCTGACCGCTTCTATCCAGCAGTACTACAACTCCCAGCCACACAAATTGGATCAAAAGACTCATCACATTTTGGATGACAGAGAACAAAGAAATGAAACCTAAAAAAATCACGGGTGAGCCCCCCGGCAGCCCTCTTCATGAAGCTGTCTGCAAGGTCAGTGACAGGAAAGTGCTGCCCGTGACGTGGCGGTAACACAGTGGTCACCAGTAATTTTCTATCACTAGCCATTTCTCATGTGTCAAGGAGAGCAGTGGGGTCCAAAACGGCAGAGGATTGGAGAGCTAAATAAACGTTATTTCTTATTTTTAGACCCTTCTTTTTTTTATACAAAATTATTCCACCAGAAAACCCCTTTAAATACTAAAATTCTATATTTCTGTAGTCACCACCAGAGGGAGCTCTCTGCTATTTGTAAGTTTAATTGAATACAATGATACATCAGAATGCAGAGCTCGCCCTCTAGTGGTGGCCACAGGCAGGAAGAATTTGACAATATGTAAAAATGAAGAATCAAGAATATGAAGCTCCACATAACAAAAACTGAGCTTTAAGCCCCATAATAAAGCTCACAAGGACCGTCCTGGAAAATCAGGGAACAATAGTGGACATGTCATAGTATCGCCTCTACGTCCGAAAGCAGGATGATTATTTGCACAACTGCCTGAGGATCACAGAGCGTGACTTACCAGCAATATCTCACTATCCTCTTCAATCTTCCCTTTCCATTCATATCTAGGGACAACCAAGAGTTAACATAGTGAATGAAGCATACCGCCATGTCCTAGGACTACAACTCTCACCAGACAGTAACAACCACACAATGAGGAGATGGCAGCAGACTGCTGGAAAAGTACACAGTACAGGTAACAAATGGGAAGAGTAACACAAGGGACAGGCCAGACTCCCAGCATATGACACACCATGGGTACTATAGCTCACATGGAGGTGACCTGCGGTATGATATTCACACAGGCTGCCAGCTTCCGCTCCACCAAGCCCCTGTTTGGAGAGAAAAAGATATCTGTCACTTCTAATGTCACAGAGAAATCCACCCTGAACGTCACTTCTCAGATGACACTACAGTCAAATTACAAAGGTTATGTTACTAAAGTAGAGGTCTGCATTACATAATCCCAAAAAAGGTAAGTTACCGTATATCACTGCCGAGCCCCATATGTATAAAAATATAACTTCTATTCTGCTCCTACGTACAAGAATATAACCACTATAATACTGCTCCTATGTACAAGAATATAACTACTATAATACTGCTCCTGTGTACAAGAATATAACTACTATAATACTGCTCCTATGTACAAGAATATAACTACTATAATACTGCTCCTATGTACAAGATATATAATACTATACTGCTCCTATGTACAAGAAATAACTACTATATACTGTCCTATGTACAAGAATATAACTACTATAATGCTCCTAATGTACAAGATATATAACTGCTCCTATGAAAATATACATAATACTGCTCCTATGTACAAGAATATAACTACTATAATACTGCTCCTATGTACAAGAATAAACTATAACATACTATATATAACTACTATAATATTGCTCCTATGTACAAGAATATAATACTATATAATACTCTCCTATGTACAAGAATATAACTACTATAATACTGCTCCTGTGTACAAGAATATAACTACTATAATACTGCTCCTATGTACAAGAATATAACTACTATAATACTGCTCCTATGTACGAGAATATAACTACTATAATACTGCTCCTATGTACGAGAATATAACTACTATAATACGCCTCTATGTAAGAATTAACTACTATAATACTGCTCCTATGTACAAGAATATATAACTACTATAATACTGCTCCTATGTACAAGAATATAACTACTATAATACTGCTTCCTATGTACAAGAATATAACTACTATAATACTGCTCCTATCTACAGAATATAAACTACTATATAATACTGCCTCCTATGTACAAGAATAACTACTATAATACGCCTCCTATGTACAAGAATATAACTACTATAATACTGCTCCTATGTACGAGTACAAGAATATAACTACTATAATACTGCTCCTATGTACAAGGAATATAACTACTATAATACTGCTCCTATGTACAAGAATATACTACTATACTGCTCCTATGTACAAGAATATAACTACTATAATACTGCTCTCCTATGTACAAGAATATAACTACTATAAATACTGCTCCTATGTACAAGAATATAAACTACTATAATACTGCCTCCTATGTACAAGAATATACTACTATAATACTGCTCCTATGTACAAGAATATAACTACTATAATACTGCTCCTATGTACAAGAATATAACTACTATAATACTGCTCCTATGTACAAGAATATAAACTACTATAATACTGCTCCTATGTACAAGAATATAACTACTAAAATACTGCTCCTATGTACAAGAATATAACTACTATAATACTGCTCCTATGTACAAGAATATAACTACTATAATACTGCTCCTATGTACAAGAATATAACTACTATAATACTGCTCCTATGTACACAGAATATAACTACTATAATACTGCTCCCTATGTACAAGAATATAACTACTATAATACTGCCTCCTATGTACAAGAATATAACTACTATAATACTGCTCCTATGTACAAGAATATAACTACTATAATACTGCTCCTATGTACAAGAATATAACTACTATAATACTGCTCCCTTGTACAAGAAATACTAATATGCCCGTATCAAGAATATAACTACTATATATGCCTCCTATGTACAAGAATATAACTACTATAATACTGCTCCTATGTACAAGAATATAACTACTATAATACTGCTCCTATGTACAAGAATATAACTACTATAATACTGCTCCTATGTACAAGAATATAACTACTATAATACTGCTCCCTATGTACAAGAATATCACTACTATAATACTGCTCCCTATGTACAAGAATATCACTACTATAATACTGCCTCCTAAGGGTGAGGACGTGTGTTGGTGGTTCTCCTGATGTCTGGAGCTAGCCCGGGGATCCGCCTCCCCGGGCAGGGATCTTTCCCAAGCAAGCCCCATGCTTCCAGGCCTCCACTGGGAGGAAACTCCCAGGCTCTTTCCAATATGGATACAACTGCCAAAGTGAATCCTGTGACAAGGAATGACCAGAATGGAAGAATCACCAGTGGAAGTAAGAAAGATGGAGTAACGGTTGTGGCACCAGCAGGGAAAAAAGAATTGGCAGCAGTGAGTACAGCAAAGAGATGTGAAGTGAAGCAGTCCTCCAGCCCAGGCATGCAGCGTCCAGTGCAGCAAAGTAACTCCCAGAATGTATCTACTGTGAAAAGTCGCAATCCAAACCTGCAGGGTGCACAGGAGGTGAGACAGGGCTTAGCACATGCATCAGGTGTGCAGCTCACCCCTCCAGCACAGAGGCAGCGGAGGACATCTCTGGAGAGGCTGACATTACAGCAGAACATGCAGCAGGGTGAGGCGGTGAGCACCGTGGCACACTTAGGCCGCACCAGGTCTCAGTCTGGAAGTGGCAGCAGAAGTGCAGAGAAATCTGTGGCACAAGAGAAGTCTCAAGGAGCCTCCAGGTCTGCAGAGTTCAAACAGCCTGAGAAGCTGCCTAACAGTGGACACAAAACGAGAGAGACCCATGCACCTGAGCTGCAGCTAGCAGAGGAGATCCCTGCCCTGGTGAGGAAAATGGAGGAGCTGAAGGGACACAAACAAATGCTGGAAATGGAGATTGACTGCGTTTACAAGCTGAAGACTGCAAACCCCAACTGTGCAGCTGTGTACGACCATAAGCTACACTCACTCAGCTTGGAACTTGGCGAAGCAGATGGACATTGTCCTGGACAGGATGGGACCACTTGCTGAGTCCTACAGGAACCAGGAGCGTTTTGCCAGCCATGGAGGGAACTTTGAATCTGGATTTTCCAGTGTGATCCCTGAGGAGGCCGAGCAGGCGACCAGACCTGTGCTGCAAGCTGCAAAGTTTTCCTTTCAAAAAGAAAAGACCCATAAACAGGACAGTGAGCAGCAGCGGCCACAAGAATCTGCAGCAGTCCCTGAGGAGACGCATGGACCTCAGACACCAGCACTACAAGTCCCAGGAGGCACAGCGCAGCAGGACAATGGACATGTACCCGTACATCCAGGTGATGGGGTGGCAGAGCAGAGCTCTACTGCTGGGGCAGAGACTGTGGGTGATGGTGGACATGTACCTGAGGGGTCAGTGTCTGGGGGGAATGTACAGTCTGTGTGGGAGATATCTGAGGATGGCATAGAGGTGGACGGGCTGGAGGAATCTCCACAGAGTAATGAGGGGGATTTTCCACCTTTACCCTCGAGCACAGAAGCTGTGAGTGGCCCCTCTAGTGCAGACAGCCCCCCAGTAAGTCAGGGCCCTGAACCCCGCCAGGTTCCCCCCAGTAATGCCTGGAGCCGCGGCGCTCCATCTTTTTCCTCTGGCGCTCACTATACAGGTCAGGCCTTCAAAATGGAGGAATGTAGTAAGATTCAAACATCGAGGCGCCAAAGAAGACCTCCCAGATCGGAGGCTTGTGGTCCGGGAACTCCTGTGTCGCCAGATGGGGTTTGTGCCTTCTGACATCCTGGCAGTCATTAATCTACCAGATAGACAGGGCTATGACGTCAGCTTCAAGCTCATGTCTAATCTGGATAGATTCTGGGCTAATTTCCCCAGGTTCAGAGACACTACTGACTGGAGTAAATTTATTTTTATTCCTATATCCAAGCCAGATACCGTCACAGTAAATATCATCTTCTGGAATGAGGCCGTCCCTCCCCCAGGATATTGTGGTGTGGCTCAGGAGGCACTGTGACATGGTCTCTGATCTCACCAAGAATAGAGATGATGATGGTATCTGGACTGGAGGGTGGAAGGTTTTGGTAAAGCTACGCCAGCATAACAACATCACGTGGCATCTACCAAACTCCTTCTTCATTGGGAGAGAGAAAGGCGTCTGCTTCTACCCAGGTCAGCCCCGGAAGTGTTTCAAGTGTGGCAAAGCCGGTCATATCGCTAGTGTGTGCACTGTGGTTAAGTGCAACCTGTGTGGTGAGGTTGGCCACATAAGTTCCAACTGTCAGAACATCAGGTGTAATCTATGTGGCACAATGGGTCACCCTCACAAGGATTGTCCGGACGCATGGCACAATATATGTAAGGAACTTCCTGATGAGGAATTGTAGAGGCAGATGTTGTAGAGGAGGAGGCCTTAATGTCAGGGTCCATTCTGACCAGACAAGAAGTCCAGGAGGAGTCAGGTACTGCAGCTCCACAACATGAGGTCCCAGATACAGCACAGGGGAGTATGGAGGTTGTCCCTGAGGGCCAGCAGCAGTCAGAGGTAGCTTCATCTTCCTCATCACCAGCAGTGTTTGAGGAAAGTAAGAGCAACAAGAGGAGGAAAAAAGACAAGTCCTCCCGTATGCCTGAGACTGAGAACAGCGTTACCGGGAGTGTGAGGAAGAAAGTCCATAAAGGGTCAGAGGTTATGGTCATATCCAACAGGTACGAGGTCCTGTCAGAGTCTGAGGGGGATTACGAGAGAGAACTGAAGAGAATAGATGACGAATGTGAAGGGGACACTGAGGATCCCCCGACCAAAAAGAAACCCTGTGCTGTAGAGTCCCAGGTAGAGTCAGACATGGAGACAGGTGGTAAGCAGGGCGACTCTGACTTATGATGATGGGTGTTACCTCGCTGCTCTTCCTCTTGTGTTGTGTGATGATGGCTGGCTTCTCTTTAAAAGTGCTTTCCAGCAATGTAAATAGTATTAAAGTAAGAAGGACAAGGCACATAGTGTATGACCACCTGAGATCTCTTGATGCGGATGTCATCTTCTTACAGGGGTATGTGTCTGTCATTTTCCCTTTGCCAGAATCTTTCTCGGCTAGGCTCTTCAGCCTGTTCTTCCAGCTTCTTTGGGGGAACAGGTTGAACCCAGTAAAAAGAGGGATCACTTACCTGCAGCGGAGAGAGGGGGGGCTGGATATGTTAAATCCAAGGGTGTTCTTTGACTCCATGTTTCTAAATGTTAATTTTGGTTACTTGAACTTAGAGAACAGCTCCCTGTGGGTGAATAGTGTCAGGGAATGGATATTGCCTTTTGCAGAATCTTGGGTGCGAGGCGGCAGTCTCAAGAGGGGTCGGTTGACTCGTGGCTTCCTCCCCCAGTACCTGGAGTATGGTCTTAGGTGCTTGAGAAATTGGAAGATTGACAAATCATGTATTGTGAGTAAGACCAGGAAAGAGCTATACCTGACCATATGTAGGACTTTCTTTTACATACAGCCAGCATTAAAAGATTGTACAACTGTGACCTTAAAAGAAAGTCTGAGATTCCTTAATGGAGTGAGGCTTCCTGCTAAGTTTTTTGACATAGCCTGGTTGTCTCTGCATGGGAAGCTTTATGTGAAGGGGAACCTAAAACATCTGAGTGTGTCAGAACGTAAGTGTCCCTTAGGATGTCAACAGGAGGAGACATGGCACACTTTATATCTGAGTGTGAGGAAGGGCAGAAAATATGGCAGGAAGCATCCTCCAGGTTAGAAATACCAAGACTACAGTGTCTGACATACCCAGATGTAATCTATGGGGTACCAGCCAGTATACCTGACATCGACCGAGGGACCATGTACCTGATCATCACCATTGTTAAATATTACCACTGGCATACCAGAACGAAAGTGTCCGTACATAGCGAGCCGTTCCATCACAGGCAAGCGGTGAACCTGATCCTGTCAGAGCTGAGGTGGATAAAGAGCTTAGAATGTAGGAAAAAGGAGAGAAACAGGAAGTTATGGAGGAATGTACATATAGTGGATGTGGACTTATCTGTATAATGGAATCGTGTTTATTACTGATTTATTTACTTCCTTTTCCTTTAACAGCGATGACTATTGTTAAGTTAGTTTATTATCATTATTATTTATTGTTGGATTATGTATGATTTCCTGGTAAATGACCATTGTTTTCTGTCATTCTGATTGAATGTATTGTTATGTTTGTTTATACCTAATAAAAATTGCCTCCTATGTACAAGTAATATAACTACTAATAATACTGCTCCTATGTGCAAGAATATAACTATTATACATACTGCTCCTATGTACAAGAATATAACTACTATAATAACTGCCTCCTATGTACAAGAATATACTACTATAATACTGCTCCTATGTACAAGAATATAACTACTATAATACTGCTCCTATGTACAAGAATATAACTACTATAATACTGCTCCTATGTACAAGAATATAACTACTAATAATACTGCCTCCTATGTACAAGAATATAACTACTATAATACTGCTCCTATGTACAAGAATATAACTACTATAATACTGCTCCTATGTACAGAATCATAAACTACTATAATACTGCTCCGATGTACAAGAATATAACTACTATAATACTGCCCTCCTATGTAACAAATAAAACTACCTATAATTACTTGCCTCCTATGTCAAGAATCAACTACTCATTAATACTGCTCCTGAATGTACACAGAATTATAGATACTATAATACTGCTCCCTATGTACAAGAATATCACTGACTTATATACTGCTCCTATGTACAAGAATATAACTACTATAATACTGCCCTTATGTACAAGAATATACTACTATAATACTGTCGCTATGTACAAGAATATAACTACTATAATACTGCTCCTACTGTACAAGAACTATAACTACTCTATAATTACTGCTTCCTATGTTACAAGGAATATTAACTACTATAATACTGCTTCCTTATGTACAAGGAATAATTCAACTACTATAATACTGCTCCCTAATGTATAAGAATATAACTACTATAATACTGCCTCCTGTGTTTATACGAAGAATATAACCTACTATAATACTCGCCTCCTATGTACAAGAATATTAACTACTACCAATACTGCTCCTATGTAAAAGAATCATAACTACTATAATACATGCTCCTATGTACAAGAATATAAACTGCTATAATACTGCCTCCATGTACAAGAAATATAACTACTATAATACTGCTCCTATGTACTATGTACAAGAATATAACTACTATAATACTGCTCCTATGTACAAGAATATAACTACTATATAATACTGCTCCTATGTACAAGAATATAACTACTATAATACTGCTCCTATGTACAAGAATATAACTACTATAATACTGCTAACTACTATATGTACAAGAATATAACTACTATATAATACTGCTCCTATGTACAAGAATATAACTACTATAATACTGCTCCTATGTACAAGAATATAACTACTATAATACTGCTCCTATGTACAAGAATATATACTATAATACTAGCTCCTATGTACAAGAATATAACTACTATAATACTGCTACTGCTCCTATGTACAAGAATATAACTACTATAATACTGCTCCTATGTACACAAGAATATAACTACTATAATACTGCTCCTATGTACAAGAAATATAACTACTATATAATACTGCTCCTATGTACAAGAATATAACTACTATAATACTGCTCTAGTACAAGAATATAACTACTATAACTGCTCCTATGTACAAGAACTATATTACTACTATATAATACTGCTCCTAATATGTACAAGAATATAACTACTATAATACTGCTCCTATGTACAAGAATATAATACTATAAATACTGCCTCCTATGTACAAGAATATAACTACTATAAATACTGTACTCCTATGTACAAGAATATAACTACTATAATACTGCTCCTATGTACAAGAATATACTACTATAATACTGCCTCCTATGTACAAGAATATAACTACTATAATACTGCTCTTATGTACTACTACTGCTCCTATACAAGAATATTACTAAGAGAATATACTATAATACTGCTCCTATGTACAAGAATATATAATAACTACTATAATACTGCCTCCTATGTACAAGAATATAACTACTATAATACTGCTCCTATGTACAAGAATATAACTACTATAATACCTATGTACTACTACTAATATGCTATATACAAGAATATAACTACTATAATACTGCTCTTATGTACAAGACTATACAAGAATAACTACTATAATACTGCTCCTTATGTACAAGAATATATACTACTATAATACTGCTCCTATGTACAAGAATATAACTACTATAATACTGCTCCTATGTACAAGAATACTATAACTACTATAATACTGCTCCTATACAAGTACCACAAGAATATAACTACTATAATACTGTCTACTCCTATGTACAAGAATATAACTACTATAATACTGCTCCTATGTACAAGATATAATATATAATACTACTATAATACTGCTCCTATGTACAAGAATATAACTACTATAATACTGCTCCTATGTACAAGATATAAATATAAACTACTATATATATACTGCCTATGTACAAGAATATAACTACTATAATACTGCTCCTATGTACAAGAATATAACTACTATAATACTGCTCCTATAATACTGTATGTACAAGAATATAACTACTACTATAATACTGCTCCTATGTACAAGATATATAACTACTACTATAATACTGCTCCTATGTACAAGAATATAACTACTATAATACTGCTCTTATGTACAAGAATATAACTACTATAATACTGCTCTTATGTACAAGAATATAACTACTATAATACTGCTCCTATGTACAAGAATATAACTACTATAATACTGCTCTACTATGTATGTACAAGAATATAACTACTACTATAATACTGCTCCTATGTACTAAAGAATATAACTACTATAATACTGCTCCTATGTACAAGAATATAACTACTATAATACTGCCTCCTATGTACAAGAATATAACTACTATAATACTGCCTCCTATGTACAAGAATATAACTATTATAATATTGCCTCCTATGTACAAGAATATAACTACTATAATACTGCCTCCTATATACAAGAATATAACTACTATAATACTGCTCCTATGTATGATTATATGTACAAATAATACCGCTCCCATATAAGAATACACGGGTGGCTCTTACCTTGCGATATCCTTGGCCACGGTCTCATTAGGACAGGTGACATAAGCAGCAGAAATGGATCCCGGTTTATACGCCTCGGTGGCCATGGAGAACGCTCGCAGTCCTATGGTCCTCAGCAGAGGAGTCATATACAACACGGCAGCCTGTGAACGGAGGGTCAGTCAGTGGACGCTGTATATCAGTATTTACATGGGGCACAATAAGTGAACTTTAACGTATAAGGTACAAGATGAAAAACGTCCTATGACAACACTTCCTGTCTCTTGGTCTGGGGATTCAGCCTTCCCTCAGGTAGAGTGTATGGGTCCTGAGGTTGCGGCATCTTTGTCTGGCACTTCTCTTAGCATTGTCGAGGAGTATTAGACCCTGGGTGGCATGTGCCTGGGGTTAATGGGACTCTGGGTGGCAGGGGCCTGAGGTTAATGGGACTCTGGGTGGCAGGGGTCCCTGGTGGCAGGGGTCAGGGTTAATGGGACCCTGGGTGGCAGGGGGCTGGGGTTAATGGGACTCTGGTGGCGGGGGTCAGGGTTAATGGGACCTGGGTGCGGGGGTCAGGGGTTAATGGGACCCTGGGGTGGCGGGGGTCAGGGGTTAATGGCTCTGGGTGGCCGGGGTCAGGGGTTATGGACTCTGGGTGGCGGGGTCAGGGGTTAATGGGACCTGGGTGGCAGGTGTCAGGGGTTAATGGACCCTGGGTGGCAGGGGTCAGGGGTTAATGGGACCTGGTGGCAGGGGTCAGGGTTAATGGGACTCTGGGTGGCGGGGGTCAGGGGTAATAGGGACCCTGGGTGGCAGGGGTCAGGGGTTAATGGGACCCTGGGGTGGCGGGGGTCAGGGGTTAATGGGACTCTGGGTGGCGGGGTCAGGGGTTTAATGGGACCCTGGTGGCGGGGGTTCAGGGGTTAATGGGACTCTGGGTGGCGGGGGTCATGGGTTAATGGACTCTGGGTGGCGGGGGTCAGGGGTTAATGGGACCCTGGGTGGCGGGGGTCAGGGGTTAATGGGACTCTGGGTGGCAGGGGTCAGGGGTTAATGGGACTCTGGGTGGCAGGGGTCAGGGGTTAATGGGACTCTGGGTGGCGGGGACCTGGTAAACCAGCATGGACAAGGTCAAATGGAGTTAATTTATTTGAATGCATTTTAATCATTTTAGGCTAAAAATTATTATTTCATTTGGTCTTTATTAAAAATGTTCACCCGTTTCTGAGATACAGGGATTAAAAATCAGTCTATTTTCATGCTATCATTTTGTTTTCTTTGAATCCAATTATCTGACAGCTCATGTGTAGCTCTTATCTCCTAACTTAAACACTCAGTATAGCTTATGAAACCGATAAGAATGTGGCTTAAATAAGTGTTTATGAGATCGGGAGATCTGAGCTGCACATGAGCCGTCAACTGATGGGATTAAAAGAAAACAGAAAGTGACTGTTGTAAGTCAACATGAGCGATTTTATGTAGTATATGATCTGTTTGATATAAAAGGGGATAAAATAAAAAAAAGGGACAACATCCGTAGATCGTAAATAGATAACAGGAGGCGTGGCAGCTTAGAGTTATGACCTGATAATCAGCGACCTTGTGCGTGTGAGATCACCCCGGTGGTCTGCTGTTGGGTCAACAAGCTTTGGGGGGGAGGGGGTGTTTGAGGGTCGACTGGAGCGGCCAACTGTGATTATTCCCTGGGTTAGCAAATCCTGCCTCAGGCCTAGTGAAGTATATGATTTATCAGAAGTGCGAGGGCGCCATCTGCAGGAAGATGATGACCACTGCTACAGGGCTTTTTTTGCTGTCTGTCTTGTTATTTGATTATTCTATTCATTTTTTATTATATTCTTTCAATTAAATAAGCCCCTTTTCTTTTAAATTTGTACTTTGCATTATTTGAAGCTTATTCCAGGATAAGGTACACGGCAGAATCCCATTCTACAGTGACAGGTTGCAAACAGACTGATTTTTAACCCCTGTAGCTCAGAAATGGCTGAATATTTTAAATAAGTTCCAACTGAAATTTTTTATTTTTTTTTTTAGCCCAAAACGAGTAAATTTCAATCATAAAAAACGCCCCCGTAGGTGTACGTAGCCTTTAAAGGCCATATATATTGATGACTTATCCTTAGGATAGGTCATCAATGTCTGATCGGCGGGGATCCGACACCCACGCTGATCAGCTGTTTGAAGAGGTACTTCCTCTTCATTAGGGCCCTTACACACGACCGTGGAGCATGGTCCGGGACGGTTCGCGAAAACCCGGACCGTGCTCCTTCTGAGGGCAGGAGCGCACAGCGTCATTGGTTGCTATGACGCCGTGCGCTTCCTGAGGTCGCCGCTGTACAGTGATACACTCTATACGAGTGTCTACAGTGTATCACTGTACAGCGGTGGCCTTAGGAAGCGCACAGCGTCATAGCAAACAATGACACCGTGTGCTCCTGCCCTCAGAAGGAGCACGGTCCGGGTTTTCACGAACCGTCCCGGACCATGCTCCACGGTCAAAGAGACGTTACACTGCCCGTTCTCTCAGAGGAGCAATGTAATTACAAAGACTCCTTCTATTCACATGAATGGAGCAGTTACTTGTCATTACACTACGCAGCTCCTGTTTAGGAGGTCAGAGATCAGAGATGAGCCGTCAGCTGAGCTGCCTGATGGAAAAGAGTGAAAATTCAGAGCCTGCTACTAGAGAATCTCAAGGCTGTACAGAGACAGAGGCTCAAAAGTTTAATAAAGAACAAATCAAAAAATTATATTTAGCTCAAAATGAATACAATGCAATAATAATAAAAAAAATTGTCCCCAAAGGTTTACATGGCCTTTAACTTTTTACATATTCCTTTCACATAACCGTACAAGGGTTTGCTTTTTGGTGGGACAAGTTGTATTTTTTAATGGCTCCATTAATTTACCACATCGTGTATGGGAAAATTGGAAAAAAAATTATTTGTGGGGGAAAACGGGAAATCAATTCCACCATGGTGTTTGGGTTTTGTTATTGCCGCGCTAAAAAAAAAAAAAAAAAAAAAAAAAAAAAAGGATTTGCATCCCCATATTCCGACACCAATACCTTTTTTTATATTTCTGTCTACAGAGCCGTGGCAGGGTTTGCTTTCTTGCGAGGCGAGCTGCAGATTTTACTGGCGTTCCACAGGATTGGCGCATAGCAAATGTGGTTCCAATATTCAAAAAGGGTCCAAAAACAGAGCCCGGGAACTATAGGCCGGTAAGTTTAACATCTGTAGTGGGTAAACTGTTTGAGGGTTTTCTAAGAGATGCTATCTTGGAGTACCTCAATGAAAATAAGCAAATAACTCCATATCAGCATGGCTTCATGAGGGATCGGTCATGTCAAACCAATTTAATCAGTTTCTATGAGGAGGTAAGTTCTAGACTAGACCGCAGCGAATCAATGGATGTCGTATATCTGGACTTCTCCAAAGCATTTGACACGGTACCACATAAAAGGTTAGTATATAAGATGAGAATGCTTGGCCTGGGAGAAAATGTCTGTATGTGGGTAAGTAACTGGCTCAGTGATAGAAAACAGAGGGTGGTTATTAACGGCACACACTCAGATTGGGTCACTGTCACTAGTGGGGTACCACAGGGGTCAGTATTGGGCCCTATTCTCTTCAATATATTTATTAATGACCTTGTAGAAGGCTTGCACAGTAAAATATTAATTTTTGCAGATGACACTAAACTGTGTAAAGTAATTAACACAGAAGAGGACAGTATACTGTATATATACTACACAGGACAGTACACTGTATATATACTATAGAGGACAGTATACTGCTACAGCAGGATCTGGATAGACTGGAGGCTTGGGCAGAGAAGTGGCAGATGAGGTTTAACACTGACAAATGTAAGGTTATGCATATGGGAAGGAATAATGCAAGTCACCAGTACATACTAAATGGTAAAGCATTGGGTAACTCTGACATAGAAAAGGACCTAGGAATTTTAGTGAACAGAAATCTAAGCTGCAGAAACCAGTGTCAGACAGCTGCTGCCAAGGCCAATAAGATAATGGGTTGCATCAAAAGAGGCATAGATGGCGGTGATGAGAACATAGTCCTGCCACTTTACACATCACTAGTCAGACCACACATGGAGGACTGTGTACAGTTCTGGGCTCCTGTGAACAAGGCAGACATAGCAGAGCTGGAGAGGGTTCAGAGGAGGGCAACTAAAGTAATAACTGGAATGGGTGACTACAGGACCCAGAAAGATTATCAAAATTAGGGTTATTCACTTTAGAAAAAAGACGACTGAGGGGAAATCTAATAACTATGTATAAATATATCAGGGGTCAGTACAGAGATCTCTCCCATCATCTATTTATCCCCAGGACTGTGACTGTGACGAGGGGACATCCTCTGCGTCTGGAGGAAAGAAGGTTTGTACATAAACATAGAAGAGGATTCTTTACGGTAAGAGCAGTGAGACTATGGAACTCTCTGCCTGAGGAGGTGGTGATGGTAAGTTCACTATAAGAGATCAGGAGGGGCCTGGATGTATTTCTGGAGGTAATAATATTACAGGTTATAGTTACTAGAGGGGGGTCGTTGATCCAGGGAGTAATTCTGATTGCCTGATTGGAGTCGGGAAGGAATTTTTTTCCCTAAAGTGGGGAAAATTGGCTTCTACCGCACAGGGTTTTTTTTGCCTTCCTCTGGATCAACTTGCAGGATAACAGGCCGAACTGGATGGACAGAGGGCTTTTTTCGGCCTTATAAACTATGTTACTATGTTACTATGTCATGTTGGCGTACAGACCATGTTGTGATCACTTTTTATTAAATTTTTTTTCAGGTGGTCATGTGACCAAAATAAAACAAATCGGCTATATTTTTTTTAATTTTATTTCCATTACAGTATTCATTGCAGATAAAAAATATTTTCATATTTTCCAATTAATTTGACTCTTTTTTATCGCTTATTTTTAGATGTGATTTTAATTTTTTGTTTAGATTAAAAAAAAACAAATTGTTTTTACTGTAATTTTAATTCCCCTTAGGGGACTTGAACATGTGATCCTCTACACGTTTATACCATACACTGCATTAATATACAATTACAGTCTATGGGATTTTACAGGCTTCCTGTAAGGCCCCATTCACACGTCCGTATTTTGCATCCGCATCCTCTCCGCATCCGTTTCCAATTATGCGGATAGTATGCGGATCCATTCATTTCAATGGGTCCTGAAAAAATGCGGACATTGCACCGTATGTTGTCCGCATCCGTTTCTCTGTTCCGTTCCGTTTTGCGGATCCGCAATCAGAAATCCTCCTGTCCTACTTTTCCTCCTGTTTTGCGGTCCGTAGCCCAATACAAGTCTATGGGACGTCCGTAAATGCGGAAGACATGCGGAAAGCCATCCGCATGTCATCCGTATTTGCGGATTCCGTTCCAGGAGGGGTGAAAAAAAAAAGATGTTATTCATCCTTCCGTTTTTTGCGGATCCGCAAAAAACGGATGACATATGGATACATCCGTTCCGTTTTTTACGGAAAGATGGAACGGATGTCCTGGAAAAACTGAGTTTTTTGAGGAACAACGGATCCGCAAAAAACTGACTGTTTTCCAGGATGTGCAAAAATACGGACGTGTGAATGGGGCCTAAAGTCCTGCTACAGGCGGTGCTTAACAGGCAGTTTCCTATCACAGGCTTGGGAGCCTTCACAAGGCCCTAGGCTGCCACAGCAACCAGTCAGAACCCTAAAATTTTGCCATGGGGGTCCCACTAGAGGACAGAGTGAGCCCCCTCTCCCTTTGTCTAACCTCTTAGATGCCGCAGTCGCTGCTGACTGCAACACCTGAGGCATTAGATAGGAGTTGTTACACTTCTGGCACCACCTTTGGTGTGGGCTCAGCTCCTTACATACTGCCGCCTACCATTAGCTGCAACTAGAATAGCGCCACCTCAGTCCACAGGCTGAGCTACATTACTGGACACAGCCTACAGGCTGGGGGGGGGGGTGTTTGTATACAGACAGCCCCTTTTTCTCTTATTCCATAGACTATTTCTAGGGTTGTAATACTTACAAATCCTACTACAAGCAAAGCCCCGAGTCTCAGAGAGGAGGAGACCGGATACATGCACCGCCCTAGAAGACAAGACACATGAGCTGTAATCACTCCGCGCACACGGCCTAAAAAAAGGGGTATCCCGGATTGACGCACAGGAGAAGAGTGCTCGACTATCGCAGTCGCTCCCATCAAAGTGAACTGAGCGGTGGCACACATTTCCGACCAGCCGCTCCGTCCATTTCAGGGGGGGCTCCACGGGATCACGTGATCGGTAGGTTTCCCAGCCGTGGGCGCTCACCGCTCTAATAGTTATCCCCTATCCTGTGGACAAAAAATACTACTGTGTGCATTTGCCTAACCGGAATACCCCTTTATTAAGTACACTTTTTGTATGATTGCATTTAACTTATTTTTGGCTAAAAATCATATTTTCAATTGGTCTTTATTAAAAATATTGAGCCGTTCTGTCACAAAGGGTTACCTGCTTTTCTAACTGTGTGACTAGTACTGTCACTTTCACTTTGTGCCGGTCATCTAATAAACTTTATCTGTAAACTACTGAGAGGTCATAAACAGTTAAAGAAGACCTCTCCCCTCTCCTGACATTTGCCTGTATTAATATCTTCATGCATTCCCCATGTAATAACAATTCTGGAACATCTATTCTTATGTCTGTATGTTGTGCCATTCCTCTATTATTTGCACTAGAAGTTATGAATGAATTGCTATTTGCCTTCAGTAAGGGAACAGAGGGGAGGTGACCAGTTGGGGGTGTGTCCCTGCACAGACTGAACATGGCAGCACTGATTGGATAGAGTCGGACTGTGCAGGGACTAGAGTTGTCACGATACCAAAATCTTGATTCGATTTCGATACCAAGAAAAAGTATTCAATACCATTAGATACCACGCCGAAAAAATAAAACATGAAAAATCTGTGTGCCCCCATCAGACCTCAGATCAGCCCACTGTGCCCCCATTAGACCTAACATCAGCCCACCGTGCCCTCATCAGACCTCAGATCAGCCCACCGTGCCCCCATCAGACTTCAGATCAGCAGAATGTGCCCCCATCAGACCTCACATCAGCCTACCGTGCCCCCATCAGACCTCAGATCAGCCCACTGTGCCCCCATCAGACCTCAGATCAGCCCACTGTGCCCCCATCAGACCTCAGATCAGCAGAATGTGCCCCCATCAGACCTCAGATCAGCAGAATGTGCCCCCATCAGACCTCAGATCAGCCCACTGTGCCCCCATCAGACCTCAGATCAGCCCACTGTGCCCCCATCAGACTTCAGATCAGCCCACTGTGCCCCCATCAGACTTCAGATCAGCCCACTGTGCCCCCATCAGACCTCAGATCAGCCCACTGTGCCCCCATCAGACCTCCAGATCAGCCCCACTGTGCCCCCATCAGACTCAGATCAGCCCACTGTGCCCCCATCAAAATAAAATAAAAAAATCTCTTACCTCTCCTGCGCTGCAGCTCTGCTCCGGTGCTCCTCTTCTTCTCTTCCCGGTGCATGCAGCGTCAGGTCAGAGTGCGCGCACTACGTCCTGATGCTGTACGCGGTCAGGACAGTGCAGCGTGGGCCCGGAGAAGACAAGGAGCGCCGGAGCGGAGCCGGTGTGCAGAACAGGTAAGAGAATTTTTTTATTTTAGTATCGCGAAATAGGAAATTCCGGTACCGAATCGATAGTGGTATAAAAGTATCGATTCAGTATTGAATTATCAATACCCGAGGCAACCCTAGCAGGGACACACACCCAACTGGTTACCTCCCCTCTGTTCCCTTACTGCAGACTGCTAGTAATTCATTCATAACTTCTAGTGCAAATAATAAAGGAATGGCACAACATAGAGACATAAGAATAGATGTTCCAGAATTGTTATTATATGGGGAATGCATGGAGCTATTAAAACAGACATGTCAGGAGCGATGAAAGGTCCTCTTTAAGCCGCATTCTTATCAGTAAGGTAAGGATTGAGCTGTAATGAGTGTTTATGATGTGAGAGAGCAGAGATAAGGAGTCTGTCTGCTCCTCAGATGACGGAATTGAGAAAAAAATCCCCAGGCAGCTAGTAGAGCTTCTCAGCTCTGTACAGAAAAAAGGATTCCATATTGTTAATAAAGACCAATTGAAAAAGTGATTTTTAGGTCAAAATAAGTATAATGCAATAATAAAAAAAAAAAATTACCCCCAAAGGAGTACATAGCCTTTAAGTCTGGTTCATACTGCATTTGGCCCCCACTATTCTTTCCATCAGGGGTATAAGTTTTAACACCTGAAAAATATTCCGACGTACTCCATGACAGTGAACACAGCTCAAACCATTCAGTTTTGGACCCCGTTTCCATTTCTGGCTTTTTTTTTTAACATGAAAGAATTTTACACTTTTATTCTGTCCAGAAAGAAGGAAAGCAGGTGAAACAGTGTCCAAAAATTATTTATTTGAGCATTCTTTGCCCCCCAAAATATAAATGTACCAGTCACAGTATACATCTGAATATGTATACACTCAACGGAAATCCCAGCAGATGGCCCTTTTATCTTTTATTATACTCCAGAGCTGCACTCACTATTCTGCTGGTGCAGTCACTGTGTACATACATTTCTTATCCTGTACTGATCCTGAGTTACATCCTGTATTATACTCCAGAGCTGCACTCACTATTCTGCTGGTGCAGTCACTGTGTACATACATTACTTACTCTGTACTGATCCTGAGTTACATCCTGTATTATACTCCAGAGCTGCACTCACTATTCTGCTGGTGCAGTCACTGTGTACATACATTACTTATTCTGTACTGATCCTGAGTTACATCCTGTATTATACTCCAGAGCTGCACTCACTATTCTGCTGGTGCAGTCAGTGTGTACATACATTACTTATCCTGAGTTACATCCTGTATTATACTCCAGAGCTGCACTCACTATTCTGCTGGTGCAGTCACTGTGTACATACATTACTTATCCTGTACTGATCCTGAGTTACATCCTGTATTATACTCCAGAGCTGCACTCACTATTCTGCTGGTGCAGTCAGTGTGTACATACATTACTTATCCTGAGTTACATCCTGTATTATACTCCAGAGCTGCACTCACTATTCTGCTGCTGGAGTCACTGAACTCAGGGTGTTTAACATTCACTGGCAGCAAGCAGAGATCTTGAAAATGAAATACGACGTTGCAGTGAAGTGTTGCACCTTTACTTTGGATTTTTCCTGCAGTCTTTGACTCCAAGCATACCAGTGCACCACTATCAGGCGAACTACAAGTCCCAGCCTGTCTCTTCTGCAGTAGTTGTTCAATAATACCTCCCTCCTATAGATGTCACACCCCTCGCTATGCTGCCAGTGACCCCAATAGTGAAGTAGATTTCCAGTCGTTTACATACACCTGCCCCGCCCATGCTCACAATTACCGTGC